>OOFB01015333.1:8606-19442 GCA_900323305.1 Trachyrincus murrayi | reverse complement strand
GGAGTTCACCTGGACAACAAACTGGTCTGGGCCAAGAACACTGAGGCTGTGTACAAGAAGGGCCAGAGCCGACTCTACTTCCTGCGGAGGCTCCGGTCCTTCAACGTTTGTAACACCATGCTGAAGATGTTCTACCAGTCAGTGGTAGCCAGTGCCATCTTCTTCGGTGTCGTGTGCTGGGGAAGCAGGTTGAGGTCAGCAGACGCCAACAAGATCAGCAGGATCGTCAGGAAGGCGGGCTCTGTCCTGGGGGTCCAGCTGGACTCCTTGTTGGTGGTGTCTGAGAGGAGGATGCTGCGCAAGCTGCGTAGTATCCTGGACAACAACTCTCACCCTCTCTATCAGGTGCTGACCTCATACAGAAGCACCTTCAGCAACAGACTCATTCCACCCAGGTGTACCACAGAACGCCACAGGAAGTCCTTTCTTCCTGTGGCCATCAGACTCTTTATTCGTCTACCTCGGGTCGTGAGAGGGACAGTGGAGACACAGTGACCTGAGGTCAACGCAATTTGCACTGTAATTTCAATTTGCACTGGACTTTCACTTTTTCACTTTTCACATGTCACTTTTTCAGAGTTATTTATTAGTATTTTACTGCTGCTAAATTGCACTATACGTATTGTTGTATATTGTATATACCTACGTATTACTGTAAATTACTGTAAATTGTAAATTTGTTCAATTCACTTGTCAATACATTTAGACTTAATTTAGTTTATATTTAGTTTATACTTAGTTGTTTAGTTTAGTTTACTTGTTTATTATTAATATAAGTATATTAGTGTACATTTATTCCCCTCTGTTTCAACTGTTGCACCTTAATTTCCCTCGGGATAAATAAAGTCATCTTGAATCTTGAATCACTAAACTCTGTGAGTTTTGGATGATGTCAGCCCCACTACATCATCTAGTTTGCTTTTGATTGCGCTAGGCAGTGTGTCTGTTATGGCGGTTCTGAACAGAACTGAGAGAACTGGATCTGTCTCTGGATCCTTCTCTGTTTCCATACGCCACCTGGCTCTGTAGGTAGGATGCAGGATTCTCTGTCGCCCATGGCATGTCCTTTCAGGCATTTTGAGTCGACACGGGTTGGGTACTCACTTCTAAGTGCACCCCAGGTACTCTGTGTCTGTAGGTGTCGAACGTGGTACCATCCCAGTTTTTATCCATTATGTTTCATAGGCCCCCACTTTCCAGTATGGAAACATTCCAGTTCTCTCTCTTTGGGACCTTCTTAGGTTAAGGTTTCTTATCGCAGCTGTCGCTTCCCTCTCTAGGAGGATCCTCCCTACTGTATCTATCTCTTTTGGCCCTACTGTATCTATCTCTTTTGGCCCTACTGTATCTGTCTCTTTTGGCCCTACTGTATCTGTCTCTTTTGGCCCTACTGTATATCTCTTTTGGCCCTACTGTATCTATCTCTTTGGGTCTTTGTGTCTCCCTTTCTTGTCTTTGCCTCTCACACTCTTTCCATTCCCTTCTTTCACTTTCCTCTCGCCTTTTCTTCGCCTTTTCTCTTACCTCATCTTCCAACTTCTGTTTTTCTGAATAAAAAACTGAAGTTGTGGGCCCTGTGCTTGCACAGCTCTCTTCCTCACTTTCGTAATCCTCCACACATTCTTGTAGTGCCTCCGTCATTTCTCTGTAACGGTCCACGTGTATGGGTGGAGCTGTCATGTGCCCCACGTCTTTTTCCGTCAATTTGTACTTCTCCTTTTATGTCTGCCGTCACTACAGGGTATTGTCCTTTGTTGAAGTGACTTTTTATCCTGATTCACCGTTTCCCTCGCTTTATTTTCTTTCTTCCTCCATTGTTCTCCTAGTACTATCCTTTCTCTTCTCCTCTTCTCTATTACTTTCTTTCCTGTTTTATTGAGCTTGTGGTTTTTCATCAGAATCTCCATTTCCTCACACACATTCCTTCTTTTTGGACATTTTACACTTGCCTTACTTCTTCTTTTCCCCATTTTTCTGAGATCTTTTTTTATCTCATCTCTTGCCCAGGATTTCTACTGCTGTTCCTGACATGGTTTCTTCCTGTATATAGGGACTTTCTGCTTCTTGACTGTGTGTGTGTGTGTGTGTGTGTGTGTGTGTGTGTGTAGAGAAAAAGAGAGATAGAGAGAGAACTCTTTATCGCTTGTGTTACTCCAAATGTTTATGTATCCTACCCAGATTTTCTTATAATTACGAATGTTATTAGTATTCTTACCATAAACACTTTTATTTCCTGTTATACAAAAACTGTGTTCTTGAAATCAAGTGTGTTCTTCCACACTTGATTTCATTCATACAGCATATATGGCAAGATGAGGATTATATTTCCTTTATGTTACAGTGAATTTCTCCGATGACAGTGGTGTGCTTAGAACAGTTTGGGCTCCACAATTATTGCAAAGCATGCAAACATTACGCAATGAACCGGAAACACTACACACTACAACAAGTGAGCGAAAAGGGGCGGTACTTTCACCTGCATGACGTAGTACAGGTAGGCGAACCTGACTCAAGCTGTCCTGCGCGAAGCGTTTAAGGTGTGGTGGTGTCCCGAATGTTGCTCGTCATTTAAGTATCGACGGACCGTCCCGATTTCGCCAGTGATAACGTTGCACTCGTGTGATAGTCTACTTCGTTTGACCAGCATGACCGTGATAACAGCGTCCGTGTTGCTGTGGAGTTGCATTACGGCAATAAACGCGTTTTCAGGTAAGCTCCTTTAGACTACTGTGTACTTCGTATTCCACCTCGTCCGTGTCGTTCAACATAGGAGACGGATTGTTTTTGTTTTACTCGCACCAATCGCCACGACGTCTTAATTACATTATTATTTAGACTGCATTGACCATAAAGTCGTCGTTTTGATCCTTGTGTGCTTAAAATAGGCCTGCATTTGGTTGTCACACGCAGGTAGGATATTATTGAAAGGCAGTCCAGTGATTATTGTAATTCTTTCCTATAGGGAAGGGAAGGGGATTTGTTGGACTAATTGACCCCAACGATTCCGGAAAGGTCGTAGTGGACAATGCGACATCAGACGCGCTGACGAGTGGTCTGACCACCGTCTTCCTCCCCGTCGTCTACATCTTTGTGTTTGCCATGGCGCTGCCCGCCAACGCCATGGCCATCTGGGTGTTCGTCTTCAGGATGAAGAAGAAGCACCCCTCGTCCATCTACATGGCCAACCTGGCCTTGGCCGACCTGCTGTTCGTCATCTGGATCCCACTGAAGATCCACTACCACCTGAACGGAAACGACTGGATCTACGGCGAGGCGATGTGCAAAGTCTTCGTCGGCTTCTTCTACGGCAACATGTACTGCTCCGTGCTCTTCATCGCCTCCCTGAGCATACAGCGGTACTGGGTCGTGGCCCACCCGCTGTCCCAGCAGCGCAAGAACAACAAGATGGCCGTCACTGTGTGCGCGTGTATCTGGGCCTTCGTCTGGCTCACCACCACGCCCCTGTACCTCTACGACCACACGGCACGCCTGAAGTACCCCAACGTCACCACCTGCCACGACGTCAGCGTCATCCGGGACCCCGAGGACCCCTTCCCGTCCGTCCGCTACCCGTACTACTACTTTGTGTTCACGGCCCTGGTGGTGTTCCTGGTGCCCTGCGTGCTCATCGTGGTGGCCTACGTGCTGCTGCTGCGAGCGCTGGGCAACAGCGTGGCGGACGGGGGAGCGGCGGCGAAGAACCGGCAGCGGGCGGTGATGCTCATCGCCACGGTGGTGCTGACCTTCCTGCTGTGCTTCGTGCCCAGCAATGTCATGCTGGTGGTGCACTACTCGCTGCTGAAGGACGGCCTGGCGGACAACCTGTACGCCTTCTACGTCACCACGCTGTGCCTGAGCAGTCTGAACAGCTGCCTGGACCCCTTCGTCTACTACTTCGTGTCGGAGGACTTCCGCGACCACGTGAGGAACACTCTGCTCTGCCGCAGCAGCCGGGCAGTGGAGCGCATGCGGGTGTCCTTCAGCTCCATGAAGTACTCCCGGAAGAGCCACGCTTACGTCTCGGACTCGGGGAACACGCAGAGCAGCAGCTGCTGACAGGAAGGGCCGACAAAAATAGGCGGCGGGGGGGGGGGGGAAGACAGACTGATCCCAATCTCTTGTTGTACATTCTCGATGTTGTTGATGATGTTTCGATGTTTCCGTGCACTGAAGCCGGTGTGTGATGAGCACGCTTTACTATGCAAGTCTAGGACTGAACTATAGGTCAATGCAGAGAGCCTGAAAACCACACACACACACACACACACACACACACACACACACACATCTTCATATTGGATATTTATGTTTCCAGCACCATACCACTGTACATAGCAACTTGGGAGTCTCCATCATTTCACCCTGACTGGCTTTTTAAATATAATATTTCTTTTTAATCATGCAATGTATATATATTTTTTTAATGAAATACAGGAAGTTGGAAAAAAGACTTTGAAAGACTGTTCATTGCTGGTTGGTTTGTGTCTGACTATTTAGTTCGGGGCTGTTCCTTTCTGTGTCAACAGTCCCATCGATGAGAATTATTTTAACCGCTCTCTTGTTTGCTAATAATAAATATTTTTTCGTCATGAAACGATGACGTCAGAGGAAGATTGGTTTCAATGATACTATAATTACTAGCAGCCAGCAGGTCACATGTCGTAGCGTCTTGAGTCACTGAACCAACAGGGCATCGCACGACATCGAGGCATTCCTGGAATGTTTGGTGGTCGTTTCCAAGAACAATTTTTCATCTTTTTCACATCCTGAAAAACATTGTGACAATGTATCACATGTGTTCTATATTTGTATCATGCTGCATAGTATTTAAATACTGTCCATATATGTTTAAATATGTGCTTCCCTTTACCACTGATCATATTGCCTGTGTCTGCCTGTTGAAAGTACACAAAACCAGTTTGAGCAAGCGGAAGTGAGTCATTAAGAACGCCATGTGACTAGTGTTACAGTTGTGTGCCTTGTGATTTCTAGGTTTTCGTTTTGAATTGAGGTTAGCATAAAACATCCTGTCATCTTAAAACCTTTTAAAACACACTCAGCGAGTCAGTGATTTGTTTAAGTCAATAAGTCCAACTTGTAGAGTTGAGCGAAAGGGAATAGCGAATAGCCATTATCTCGTCCCACATGTCTCTGAAGAACAATGGGTGCTGATAAGCAGGGTGTATTGACCCCGGCCGGTCAACCCCAGCTCCAGCCCGCTTCTCTTATAGGTGAATGATTGTCATGGAGTATCGGCTAACCTTTTCTTTTCCTTCTATGTTGCATTTAGTTGCCACTGTGGTGCACATAAACAGTAATTAACGTGACAAGTTAAACTCAGTTGGCTAGATATAGAGAAGAGAGGGGACAATACAGTTGGTGTCTATTACCTAGATATTTGAACAGATACTAAGGCCTGGAAGTATCTGTAGTGGACAAGCGTTACTGAGCCCTGAGTCATGTGACCGAGCCACTATGACATTCATTTGCACTTGTTTTGACTTGTTTGTTGTTGGTGGTAGGGGGATGGGGTGATTCTGGCTGATCCGATGTCTTTAAAGGGCAAAGTGTCTGGGCTCCCTTTTGGTTGAACAGGTGACTCAGAGAAGAAAGATATATCTGTAGTTTCCCCCCTATTTTAAATAATAATAATAACGAATGTATATAGCACCTTTCAAAGGACCCAAGGATGCTTTACACATAGCAGACAAAACAAAATAATACAGGAACAGAAAATATTGATAGCAAAGATTGCCGAGGATGGCAGAAATGAAAGACGATAGGCCTTGGTGAGCAGGTATTCAGTTGTTTTTTTTAAAGTGTCCAAAGACGCGGCGTTGTTAATCTTACTTTGCCGTGAGAGAGTTCCAGAGGGTGGGGGCTGCCAGACTGCAGGCTCTGTCCCCAAAAGTCTGCAGGTGGTGAGCAGACCCGTGTCTGAGGGCCGCAGGTTTCGGGAGGGGGTATAGGGGTGAAGGAGATCTGCCGCTGGGGGGCAAGGGCATGGAGGGATGTGTAAGTGAGGAGGAGGATTTTGTAGGACATGCGGGACTTGACCGGGACCCAGTTGAGGTGGATGAGGGTGCAGGTGATGTGCTGCCATGGGTGTCGTTTTCTGAAACATAGCTTGCACCAAGAAATGTTAACTAACAAATGAGAACGCTTTGAGAAAGGTTTATTTGCACAATAAGAAAACATACTATGCAATGTAAATAAATATGCATTGTCCAAAAATTGCCTATAATCGCATATTTTGAAGACAAAAATGTCCCCACCACTTTTCAACCCAAAGTGACACCCTTGTGTGATGCCGTGGCTTAGTGCGGGTGAGAACCTGCTGAGTTCTCCACATACTGCAGCCTGACCAAGGCTTTGCTGGGTACCCCGGACAGGACTTCATTGCAGTAGTCTAATCCAGACGGGAGGTGATGAAGACTTGGATGAGGGTCTCTGCTGTGGAGTCTGAGTGATGGCCGGAGTCTGGAGATGTTTTGTAGCTTTGACAAATTGAACCTCAATAGAAGATTTAGGAATTTAAATGTAACATTTAGTGAAAGATATCCATATAAAGGAGCCATACATTTAATATACTAATTATAAAAAAGATTCAGAAACTTTATTGTAGGCCTATCTGCATAAGGACCATAAAATTATCTACAAATACATTGTTGAAAAACCTCTGAAAAAGCACTTCCTTTGAATAAGTCACAAATGATTTGCAGCCATAATCGTAATTTGAGAAACTGGGATGGATATAGGCTACACACTGTTTTCAAAATATGTGCACCCGTCTCTGCGTTATGGAGGTTTTCAATGTTGGTTTAACACACACGCACACACACCAACACACACACACACACACACACACACACACACACACAGACACTCCCTCCCACTACAAGCAACATGTTAAACCAGTCCTGCAGGTATTCGCCGCCAACGGCATACACCTGAACCAAAACAGGAATGTGGTCAAAAGAGGTAGGTAGGCAAATAAAGGCACAAACGCATTTTACATACTAGGCCTACTGCATGGCTTTAACTTCTAGAACGCCATTTCACCTTTAACCATTAGGACTACATTGTAGGCCTATGACACATGTTATTGTTTCCATTCATTAAATGAAAGACGAAAGACGAAAAAACGAAAAGGTGAACAAAGAGCTCACGAGTCAGCAATTATAACGATGGTAAAATAAAGTCAAGTCAAGTCATGTCAATTTTATTTGTATAGCCCTTAATCACAGTTACAAATAAAACCGTTTTTTATTGGTCAATACAGCTATACAAATATATTATGCAGCTGCAGAATGTTTTACTTATCATAAGCCTCTGGATAGCGCCCTCTGCTGTCCGAATCCGTGAACTTCATGCCATGCACTCGAGATGAATACCGAATAGGTATTCAAATATTTATTCGACACAAGGTTTCAAATAAATATTTGAAACCTTATGATCATTATGATATACAGTCATTGCAATTAGATACATTTTATAAACATAAATAGAAGAAATTATACAAGTATATGTTTGTATTAATAACAACAAATACCAACATTAAGTAGACAAATTAATTAATTTGCATGATGGTTGAAGAATATCTATCACAACGGGGCCTGTTTTGTACATTTTAGAAAGATTTCTGCTAATGAGAGCTTTTCATACAAATGTTAGCAAAATAAATTAGTATTTTCCCCACACCCCATACTGGCCACCAGCTGAAGGGTGTCTATTCATGCATGTTGATAAAGACAGACGACACACAGTTTAGAGTGAGCATAAAGAGTATATGTTTAATGTGTCTATAGCCATTTTCACAGATAAGCGTTCTGTTAATGACTAAAAAGCCTCATCTTGATGAGTAAGAGCAAACACAGAGAAGAGAATTCAGTTTCCACAAACAGGTTTACATTTACATTTACATTTACATTTAGCGCATTTAGCAGACGCTTTTATCCAAAGCGACTTACAAAAACATTTGTTTGAAAGAGACAGCAATATATTGCTGAGGTAAATAAAGATACGAATAGAAGAGGTCTTCCAGCATTCCAAATTGCAGGCCAATAGCAAAATATTCCCAGGAATTAGAAGCACTGTATACAAAACGTAAATACAACCTGAGAGAATATATACATAACTGACATAACACTGACACTCAAACATCTCTATGAAAGATCAATGTTATATTCTGTCAATCTAACTGAAATATACACAAAAGCTTTTTGTGTATAAAGCTTTTTAATTTTTTTATTTCACTTACCGGACGCACAATCAAAAACAAACCAATTTGTGAAAAAGTGTTAAAATCCCAGTGTTTTGTTAAAAACCAAAAAAATGCCAAAGCCAGTAGAATCTGAAGAAAGCAACGTGGATGATGAGTCACGAGAACCGCTAGAACCTGCAGAACGTGGTATAGAACGGAAGGTCCCTTAAGGGACAAGAAGGAACATCTTTCATTTAGTCTTTCCTCCCCATCATATCCTCCATAACATCCTCAGCAGCAGCGGTGGTGCTTCCGGAGAGGGTGGTGCTGGAGGTGTTGGTTCCCCCTAGCCAGTCCCAGTGGGAGAAGAAGGGAGCAAAGTTTGTGCCGGGCCTCTGGTGGTGGGCGTCGTGTTTCGGGGCGCCGCCCCACAAGCCAAACGGCACGAGGCGGTGCATGGCCCACGGGAACTCGTAGCCGCAGTGGTCCTCGGTGGACACGTAGATGTTGAACACCATGAAGCCCCAGGTGGTGAGACAGTGACACTGCAGCAGGATGGGATCCACCGTGGCCCAGAAGCCCACGCTGAACAGCTCCCAGCCGGACAGGTACTGTGTCACCAGGCTGAACGGCTGGCTGTACTGGTGGTGCACCGCGTGGAACGTCCGGTACAGCCAGGGCACCCTGTGGTGCAGCAAGTGCCACAAATAGTACTGGAAGTCAAAGATCACGGTGCAGCCCAGGATCCCCAGGAGGAACTCCCAGAGGGTGGGCGCATCCCGTGGCAACGGGGTGGACGGCCGCCACAGCCACTGGGCCACGGCCGCTGGGAAGATGTACAGGAGGTGATTGTAGAGCGTGACGCCCAGGGTGGTGCAGATGTTTACCAAGGTGACGGGTCGGTGCGGGTGGAGCTTGTAGCGGTTGATGCAGGGCCAGCTGGGTGCCAGGAGGTCCAGGCCGGTGTACAGCCCTACCAGGAAGAAGTAGGTGGAGATGGACAGGACCACGGGGAACAGCGGGCTCCTCATGAGGTCGTGGTGGTTGTGGTGGAGGTAGTCCCAGACTGGCTGCAGGAACAAGCCTCCGGGGAGCAGAGCCGAGGTCACGTTGCCGAGGTCCAGCACCCAGGACAAAGCATCCGTGCTGAGGAACCTGCTTGTGCTCATGGCTGATTCCAACAGCATTGGCAGGCTGTGCTTCACAAGGAACCTATAGCCAAAAACAACACACACAAAAAAATGTCTAACCCAGCTGCAAAATGAAATGAAAAACAGCCTAAAAATGGACCGATAAATCCTCGCAGATTCTTTGTATATGTAGAGCAAAAAAAAAAGAAAGGAAGCAAATTATCTGCTGTTGCCGGTGCCAAATTGCACGGGCAGTTGGTTTGCTCGTCTTATGTACGGTAAAGCCCCACCCCCCCCACACCACCCCCACCAACCCTCCGTGTCTAAAAAGAAGCGTTCTCTAAAGGGGTCTTTCTCATGGCACCAGGACCGCAGCCAGGACTCACAACCCCGGCCACAATAGCTCTCATTTCTGATCCAGATCATGGAGGGAGCGCATCCGTTACACCGGTTCTGATGCTGAAACCAACACCGAACCACAGAACCAACCGACACAGAACCACAGAACCAACCGACGCAGAACCATCACCATGCTTCATATTATCTCTCCTTGCATTGTTACTGTTTTAATGTTTAGAATTGTGTTTCTTTTCAGCCTCTGACCCCTCCCTAATGCACACACACTTTCACACACACACACACACACACACACACACACACACACACACACACACACACACACACACACACACACACACACACACACACACACACATACACAGACACACACACACACACACACAGAAAAACACACACACACACACACACACACACACACACACACACACACACACACACACACACACACACACACACCATTTTAAATATGAATTCCATATGGTTTACATTGGGTTGTTTTAGGACGGCTATTATGTAATGAGAACGAGGAGTTAAGGAGACCTCAGTATTGACCGAATGGAAACAACTCACTTACTTGGCGTACTAAGTATTTGGCACTCTGCATCAGAAAGTACCCAAGAGTGAGTCACACAACTCTGTCTTGGTTTAACAGCGGCAGTAGTATTTCAGGTATAGAATTAGTGCATGTGTGTCATGAAGTGCTACTTGTGGAGCTCAGACTTGTAGTCTATCAGGGTGCACATAACACAGCCTAGCTACTGACTGGAGGCCTACAGAGACCCGGACACATACTGCTGAATAGGGGGTAAATGCTCTGTATGCTCTCTCTCTCTTTCTGTCTCTATTTCACTCTGTCTTTTTCCTCCATCTGGGTTTCTCTCTCTCTCTCTCTCTCTCTCTCTCTCTCTCTCTCTCTCTCTCTCTCTCTGTTTCTCTGTGTTTCTCTCCTACCTCTCACTTTCCTCCATGGTTAAGTTCTTCAGGGAAGGAGGCATAGGAAAATGTGTGTGCGTACGAACACACACTCCCTTCATCCTCCTGCGGCCCTTCCACACCCCACCTCCCTTCCTTAGCACTGTGTGAACCCTCCTCCGAGGGCGGCCGCTGTATATGTATGTGTGTGTGTGTGTGTGTGTGTGTGTG
>OOFB01015329.1:0-11011 GCA_900323305.1 Trachyrincus murrayi | reverse complement strand
TGGTTGTTGTCGGCGAGGTTCCGAAGTGCTTGTTCGTGCTGCCCCAGAAACTCGCCCTGGCTGGCGACTGCCTTCTGGAGTAAGACGGACTGCGAGTCCGCGTCCGCTGGGTCCATGTTGGCCAGATCGTTCTGTGACGATCGTGTTTGATGTTGGACCCAAGAGCAGACAACAGACGACACAGACGTAGATAACGTAATCAAAGGTTTACTTAAGATCATATACAGGAATGAACAGTAAACCGGGCGGGACCGGTAGACAGGCAGGGAATCGGCAACAGACGTGGTAGTCAGACAGGCAGGAGATCGGCAACAGGCGGGGTAGTCAGACAGGCAGGAGATCGGCAACAGGCGGGGTAGTCAGACAGGCAGGAGATCGGCAACAGGTAAGGTAATCCAAGAGGCAGGTAATCCGAGAGAAAGTAGTGTCAGTGTGTACGAGTACGATCTGGCAGTGAGTGTGTGGAAAGGCAGAGTTTATATATGGCGGTTAATTAACAGGGAACAGGTGGAGGTGATGACGCTAATGAGCAGGTAACCAGGAGGAGTGTAGGACCCAGGGGAGGCAATGGGGCACGGCCGTGACAGCCAATGTGCTCGGTGGTTAACGTGTAACACACTCAATGCCCCGCCTCCACCACACCACTCCTCTCCTTACACCCCCAACCTCAGGCTGACTGCCCTGTACGGCATCGAGGAGGTCCTGGGGCTCCGGGCAGGGGAGACCCTGCTGGTCAACGCGGCGGCCGGGGCGGTGGGCTCCGTGGTGGGGCAGATCGCCAAGATCAAGGGCTGCCGGGTGGTGGGCTCGGCCGGCTCGGACGCCAAGGTGGCCTTCCTCAAGGAGCTGGGCTTCGACCAGACCGTCAACTACAAGAGCGTGGGCTCGCTGGACCAGGCGCTGAGGGAGGCGGCACCAGAAGGATACGACTGCTACTTTGAGAACGTGAGTCCGCTGTAGCTTTGATGCATGTGATTGATTGAAGTTGAGATTTGTTTGTTTTATGCAGGCACTTGGAGTCACTTTGAGTCTTTTATTTTTTTCAGCTTTCCAATATTACTTGTCATCCATATCTTCTATGATGATCTTTTATACATTATACATTAACATTAATAGCTGTGAATTGCAGTCTTTAAACACTCGTATAGGAGTAACACTGAAAGCCATTTAAGTTTACCACAGTCCCATTAAATTCTGTATTCTCCTAGTGCATATATATTTCACATATAAATATATATAATGTATTTTGTAGATTTTTTTTGTAATCTTTCATTCATGCAGTTAATACAAATATTGTATGGGTCACTTCAGGTGAATAAAAGCTCATTTTTAGGTTACTCTGAAGTCATGAATACAAGGCAGTCGTGTTTCAGTTCAACAGAAAATCACTCTGCTTGGCAGGTGGGAGGGCCGTTCTCCAGTGTAGCTTTGCAGCAGATGAAGAACTTTGGACGAATAGCTGTGTGTGGAGGCATTTCCTTGTACAATGACACCACACCACAGACAGGTGTGTTTTTTAATTTCGGTATGATTGAAAGGTAAAATATCATATATATTCAGATATATATATAGATATATCTGAAAATACAATTACAATACAATTAAATTGTGTTGAGAAGTGTTTAAAATACAATTCAAGACACTAGAGGTTGCTAATTGGAAAGCTTATAGTGCAGGTTAAAATAATATTGTGCAACTGTGGAGTGTGTGTTGTTGGTGGCTGGTTTAAGCAGTCTCACCTGGCCCGAGTCAGACTGATTAGACTCTGGGGCTGGGTGAGGCTGCACACCTGTGGGGCATTTGCCAATGAAGGCCCACAGGTTAAAGGTTGTTGTTGTTGTTGTTGTTGTTGTTCAGGCCCATACCCACACCTGACCATGATCTTTAAGCAGCTCAAGATGGAGGGCTTCATGCAGAGCAGATGGGAACAGAAACATCCAGAGTCTCTCAAAAGATTGATGGCATGGATGAAGGAGGTCAGTAAATCAAATAAGTCATTCATTTGTATTTCAGTCATCTTCACACAACATTTAGTACTAGGTTTGTCCACTGGTTGACTCATAATTGAGACTTTTTAAATCTCCAGGATGCAGTACTGTCCCTCACGCTTCGAGTGTTAAATATTTCCTTTTTTCTATTCTTTGCTGTAATTTTCTAGCCTTGTGAGACCATGCTCTCCCAAAAATGTAAAAACGATAGGACTAATCAGCACCAGGGGGAGTTTTAGTTACCGAATTCGGCAACAGCGAAGAGAGCAAGAGGGTCACTTAGTTATTTCACCTGATCTGCTGGAGTTTTTTCAACAACATCAGGCCGCGTCCATGTGTGTTAATCAATCGCTGCCCAGTCAAGGCCAGACTGATACTCATTGCGAAACACAAACTTAAATATCTGGATGGTCTCACGAGGCTAATCATTTGACAAAATCTATGATGATAAATATGAATCTTTAACAGCAAAGCCAATGTTTAACATATTTGGTCTTCCTTTTCTTCTCCCTCCTCCAGGGAAAATTGCAATGCCGAGAGCATGTCACAGAAGGCTTTGACAACATGCCTGCTGCCTTTATAGGCATGCTACAGGGGGAGAACATTGGCAAAGCCATTATCAAAGTCTGAGATGGAGGAAGAAAGTGGAAGAAGTGTATTTATGTTCATTATCAAGCCCTCTTTTTCTGTGGCTCAAATATAATAATCAGTTTCACAGAATCATAATCGAGCGATGTGGTGTGTCCCGCAGAATTGCAATTAATAGCAGGACTGCGACAAAGAGTTACAGGTAAAATAAACAGTTGCTCATGTGCATTAGGAAGTCTTTGTATAAATAACCCTTAATAAAAACATCTCATTTCCTTAGGTTTACTGACTGTCTCAGTGTGAAAGACAGTTTGGACAGCCGAACGGCAAAAATAAAATTGCAATCTTGAAAATTTTCCAGTCAACTTGTTTGTTCCACGCTTTCATGGTTTGATTTGGGGTGTGTATTGTGATTGATGACTCACCGTTCAGTTTCCCCGCCTTGCATCCTTTCCTGAGTTATGTTCCAGTTACCCTGCACCGAGTTCTCCCTCTCACTTCCATAGCACCTATCCACTACCAACATCAGAGATACGGCATAATCATGACCTTTCCAGAGCACTACAAGAACTTTATTTACACATAACACAAAACTTTGTATGCAGGAACGGAGAGATTGAGGGGGCGCAGGGGGAATTTTACCTTTCAGTAAGTAAACTTCTATGGAATTGACTCAAAATCAACCCATTTAAACACAACGGTAACCGTCAGTCAAACCAGCAACAGCTTTTGTTGATGGTATAACCATATTAAAGCACATTTATTTGAAACGGTGCAAATGAAACTAGTTAAATACAATCATATTTTTTGGCCGGTAAAACATCAGTTTTGGAACTGCTGCCATTGCTTCAAATGTGTCGACATGTAATCATTAAGGGAAGCACTAGCATAACTAAATCACAGTAACTCCAACTGTTCCTGGCTGGACTCATGTTGGCTGTTACTGGATGGGGTCAGAGTCTGGGCCCGCAGGGCGGCCAGGACTTCTTTGCAGGCTGGGACAGAGGACCATAGTACAGACTGTGGGCTGATGGCTCCGTACCCCTCCATCTAGCACTATGTTCTGGTCCCAAGAGACCAATGTGACGGTCATTTTGTTTGATTATTGTCCATTCACTGAGAAATGGAAGACATTGCTTTTAGTCACTGGGATTCTGATGAACAAGTGATTAGTCTAGACTAGAGGTATCCAATGTGAACTCCACTCTGCTAGAATGATCTGCAAGTCAAAGATTACGGCACTGAAGCTTTTAAGACATGTCAGCTGTATTGTAATATTTACAATATCAATACAATCTCTAGTCTTATGACATTAACATTTCAACATATTGCCTGGGTCTACTCTACATCCTACCTGTCACAACACATGAGAAAGCAGTGTTAATGAACAGGTGCTATAAACAGTATTGATAGTCAGATTATTGTAGCATTTTCCTTAGAAACGGTGTGATTGTGTGTTGAGTCTGGGGCAGGACACAATTTTAGGCAAATGCATAAAAAGATTCAACAAGCTGATTTGTTTAAGCTTCACAGCGGCTAAACAAAAAATATACATATTAAAAAATGTATTAAGTTATTATTACTTTATTATAATGATTAGTCAAGCCGAGATAATGGATTAAAGAATTTGAGAACATTCAAAAAGAACAGACTCGCCATCTTTCCCTCCAAGTCTGAGCCTAGTTTAAACAACTTCCGTCCAGATACTGTGACAGCAAATTAGAGAGTGAACAGTTCCTCTTTAACGCTTGCTAGAGAGCTCGTGTCGACACGCTCGTGTTGAAAAACGGGTTAAGGGTGGAATTGAGGCGCATTACGAATTCTTCAGGCCAACGTGGTGGGCCCGGCCTCCAGTAGTCCAGGCTGGATGTGGTAACGCTGATGTGTGCTGCTTTATAAAAAAGGTACGCTGCTATCAGTGCTGCCCCGTCTTGCCGGCCAGCATGGCCTCCTGGTCCTTCACGGCCCGCTGCAGGAGCCGGGGGTCCAGGTGGAAGTAGACATAGAGTTCCCTCTCCCTCCTGAGGGGGGCGCTGCGCTCCAGAAGGGAGCGCTTGGCCTTCACCTCGCCCATGATGTCCTGCATCAACCGCTGCAGCCGCTGGAGCTGAGATTCAGCATCCGCCAGCTTGACGCTCAGCTCCTACAGAGAGCGGCGAGGAGGAGAAGTCAGTGTGGGCCTTTTAATACTTACTTTTATTTAGGAGACAAAGTGCAAAGTGACACAATGAATACAGACTAAAAGGTCATTTGGGAGAAGGTGGTGGTTAGGCCAGGGACCTTGGGGGTCGAATCCAGTGCTGGAGGTCCTGGGTGTCGAAGACCGCATGACCAAGTGGGTATTTGAAGATTCAATATCATTTACTCAAAAATGAATGACTATGTAGGGAGAAATGTACTCTTTTTATGACGGTGGTAAACACTTCTCAATAATGATGAGGTTTTTGTCACATTGTCACAATACAAGCAAGGTTATCAAAGATACTGTTGCCCATATAGCATGCAGTGCTTTCATACCCAACACACGTGTCTTCATAAATGGGATAAATTCTGCCCCCCCCCCCCTGAAAAAAAGGAGCACAGGTAACCATAAAATCCATGGCGAGTGTGTGTGCGTTTTTTTACGTGTCCATTATATAAAAACAAATTTAAACATTTATTTAGTGTAAAACATTGCCTGGTGCTCCTTTCTCTCCACCGTGATACCAGTTCCTGCTCACCCAAAGTGGATTCAAATATTAAAATCTGTTGACTCACGCCATATGTTGCATTGGATAGCAACATATGTCAGTAGGGATGAGTAAAACGTTGTCATACTATTCCTGCTTCATTTCAAATGCCTTGTATGCATCTGAATATGAACCGATAAACAGAACAGAGCGTAGAAAGCAACCTTTATGGGACGTCTCCACATGTAGCTGCTTATGGTATGTTTTGGAATGGAAAAAAGCCTTACTGTAGATCTCAGCCAATGTAACTCAATATCCCCTCATAAATTGGGGAATTCTATATAACAGGACTTTCCGATCATAGGTATTCTAATTTTACAAGGAAAAGTAGGTTACCATTACCATGTACCTCAAATTGAATACAGAATGCATATATTAAGACATACATGTGTGTGTGTCTGTGTGTGTCTGTGTCTGTGTGTGTGTGTGTGTGTGTGTGTGTGTGTGTGTGTGTGTGTGTGTGTGTGTGTGTGTGTGTGTGAATGCGTGGAGCTCCGTCTGGGGAGCGGGGATGTTGATGGAGGGTTAAGCTCGGACAATTGTAGTATAACGCCACGGTGTGTGACGCAGTTCATATACATCGCTCATACTCAACGACTTGTACTACTGTAGCTTAAGTATCACAAAGTTGCTGTGGGGATAACACGTCCCCCCCTCCTTCCTAGAACTCTCAGCCCAAAACAAATGCGTTTAATTTTCAGTGTTCGATTTCGAGCCGAAAAAGGGGGTTCACTTACACTTTAAAAACAATACTGAACTATACAATACACTCCTGCAGTTTGTCTTTTCATCAACAACAGCTGTTGTTGACATGGAAGCGGAGGGGCCATTGTGCAACGAAGTGGATGAAACTCATAACATGTCTTTTTTTCAGTTGTCTACACTAATACCCATCACATGCTCATAATAAAAACACATCTACAATGAAGCTGTGGACCTGCCGCAGCAAAGCATTTGCAGTCCAAATCATGTTCCTATAACTTGGGGCTGAACCAAGCAGAATACTGCCACGGCCTTGAGAGAAGCAAGTAAGGTGGAAGTGAGTGAGAGAGTGAGACAGTGAGAGAGTGACACCCACCTGTGCATTGGGGCAGAGGAGCTCCTGGCCACCCACGGCAGTGGGACATACCTGCGGCTCCAACACCAGCTGCTGGAGCTCCGTGTAGGTGGCCCGGTGTAGTGCCTCGCAGTCGCCGTGGAGACGGGCGCCCGTGTAGCCCTGCTGGAGGGCCGCCCTGGACAGCGTCTCTTGCGCTGCCTGGAGGTCGGCGGCCAGGTCATGCGCAGCTTGGTCCAGGGCCTCGTGGGTCCGGAAGGGCTCGGCTGGGCTGTGGCTCGCACTGCACCTGGAGGCCTCCAGAATCTGCAGCAGTCTGGCAGGAAGCAGAGGAACCATTATTAGTAGGACTCTAGCAGGTCAACCATCTGGATTCATGTGTTGATTTTAATCACAATGCAGAAATCTCAATTTTCTAATCATGTCTGCCCCTTTTTGTGCATTTCCCACATGGTTTTTGAGAGTCTGTTTGAGGGCTAAGGATCCAGGGTGTGTCAAATTCCATTTGAATGTGGGGCCTATGAAGTAATTGTAATAATGATGTTCAGGCTTCAGGGATAAAACCGGAAAGCGAGGCTTCACCTGCTGAAGGTGGCATCTTTGCAGCTGATGATGGGGCTGGGCCTGGGGTTGGGGGCCAGCTCTGGCTGGGCGAGGGCATGGACCCTGAGGGCCACCTGCTCGCTCTCCCGGGACAGCCGGTGCCTTGTCTCCACCAGCTGCTTCAGCACCGTCCTCCACCCCCTCAGCTCCACCTCCAGGGCCAGCAGTAGCAGGTCAAACAGCGCCTTCTGGCGGAGCAGGTAGTCACGCACCTGGCCGGGAGCATTAGAAGACATTTTGACCATTTAAGATCCCATTGACCATTTGGATTGAACCTCAATGGAGACCATTTCTGTGTCTTACTAGAGTAGAGCTGAGCAGTATATTTTACGAGACTAGATTATCTAGTCTCATGATCTAAGATAAGCGAGTCTAGAGTTTTCACTATTCTCAAATTGTGAGATTGTCAAATGTTGTCATGGACAACATATGCACCTCACTCGATTATTTTATATATTAATATATCTGAACATCATTGATATTGGAATATGTTAAAAATCGTTATTCAATACATTGCATTGCTAGCTGTATATCGGAAGCCTGTCTTCTTCACTGTTTACTTCACAGGCGTTCAATTATTTTATCTCACACTTTGAATGGCGACTGCTTTGGAAGGGCGTGTGCACAAGCTCGGACATAAACACGGATGTAAACAAAGCAAAACAAAACCTTGATGAAATGACTTGGAAGGAACGCTACTTTCTCCTGCGACTTGAGGTCACAGTTGATTCAAACCACAACTTTTATTTAAAGAAATCGGGGGAAAAATCAGCCACTGCATCTTTAAGACTATATAAAACTATGCTATGGAATATACACTTTTGTTTGGTCATTGCCACAAAAAATTATAGGAGTTGCGTTACAGTATTTTTCTTTTAGAGAATAATTGAATAAAAAAAAAGGATGTACTGTCCATTAATTCAAAACAGATATATTTTGTGTTAAAGAGGCCCAGCCTCACCTGGTCCTGCCTGGAGGTGTAGTAGTCCTGCCTGGCCAGCTGCAGGGCTAAGTCTCCTCTCACTACGGGCACGTTGAGCATCCTAGACGCCTCCCGCAGCACGGCGGGCACCCGCCCATGGAGCAGTGCCTCCAGCTCCGCCTCCACCGCCTGCAGCTGCCGCCGGGACACCCCCTCGCGCACCTGCAGTGACGAGGAGGCCGACATGCTCTGGGAGCAGCAGAGGAAGGAGAGTCACGAACCAGGAGGAAAAAATGTGGTGGTGATGTGAGTGTTTTATTAAACCAGCAGAAAAGTCTAAATTAGTTTAAATTTTTTTGTATAGGCATTATACAATTCTATTTGTACTAATCAATGACAAAAATACATTTAATACACACTGTAATATAGTCCCATTCCCCCTTTACCTTTGCCCGTGAGCCCGTCTCTAAGAGCCAGGCCAGGCCAGCCCTGAGGCTGTGCTCCTCGGCCGTGGCCCGCAGCAGCTGATGCTGGGCCACGATGAAGGCCCACTGGAGCCTGGCCATCTCTGTCCTCCGCCGCTCCACCGCCTCTCCACCATCACCCTTCTCATTCTCCTCCTCCTCCTCCTCCTCCCCTTCTCTCCCGTCGCAGGAGCTGAGATCCAGCAGCCGGCAGCCATCCGAGCAGGTCTCCACCATGTCGGAGATCCGCCGGAAGAACTGCTTCTGGGTGAAGGCAGACAGTGTTTTGGTGTTGACCTCCTCCTGGTGTAGGTAGGGATCCAGGGACAGCTGGGAGAGGAGGAGGCGACGAGCGGCTCCCTTAGGCCCGGTGGAGGAAGGAGTAGCGGCAACCTCGGCTTTCTCCCCCGTGGCTTCTGGTTTAGCTGGCAGGTACGAGGCCAGCCTGCCCAACTCCTCTGTGAGGTTCTCCAACAGAGCGTTGGCGTCTGCGTTCTCTGCCCCGACTGCTGCCATGCCTTCCTTCAGCAGGCAGGAAGCCCTCTCCTGCTCTGTGGAGAGTCGCAGGCCAACGTCCCCCCGCGCCGTGGCCATAACCTGCATCTTGCTGTAGCGCCGCTGCTTCAGACTCCTCTCCCGCCGCAGTGCCTGTAGCTCCGCCTCCAGCTGTTCTATGCTCACGTTGCCCTCCCTCGCCGCGAATGAGGTCAAGGAGGACGACGACACGTTGCTCCCTTCGGCGGGACCGATGGTCTTGAGGACCTGTCCCAGCGCCGCCTCATCCAGTACGGGCTTCCCCGACTTCTGCAGCTCCCGGAAGGCACGCGCCTCCTCAGGTGTGAGGACGTTGCCTCGGCCGAGCGTGCGGCAGACGAAGCGCAAGAAGTGCAGGTTCTCCGGGGCGCAGTCGAACAGCCAGTCGAACTCTGAGCCCTTCAGCGATGGTGCGCCGGGGTAACCCAGGCGACCGAGCGCCTCCACAAATTGACCGCCGTCTAGCATGGTGCCTCAGTGGCCTGCGTAGCTCTAGCTATTGTATAAGGTGATCACAGAGCTATGCAATGGAGAAGTTGGCTGAGTTTAGTGTAATACAAGTACAGGGAAGAAGGAATATGTCATGATCACAAAAACAAACACACAAAAAAACTTACTTTGTCGTAAGCCCCCACTAGTTGTTCCTGCCAAGACATAAAATGCGGAACAAACGTTTCATTATGAGGGGAAAATCAAACTCGCATGTCTACGCCATGCTGTGGTTATGAAGAACATTAATAACCTCGGCTCTAATGGCAAATGGAATATCCATCAGATGGACACTCGTGTGATCTTGCTTGTAGAGTAATGTGATAAAAGGAGATGGTGAATGAATATTTGTACCATATAGTTGCTTAGCAACAGTAGTAGATTTTAGATATGTGTACGTTGTCGATAGGGCATAACAGGGCGTTAAAAAACGAAAACATAAAAGGTTTTTGGCTTGATTAGAAATTAATAATCAGGGATACGAATGTAGACAATTTAAAAGTAGTTTCCATTCGGTTCGCCTGCTTAAATACTAACTAGCTACGTAGCCAGAGCTAGTAAGGTATCACATCTGTTTTGCTAGCATCGTAGATATTACAATATATAGCTAATAACATCAGCAAGTACGGATGTATGGAACCAGTGTAAAGGTATTCATTATTTGTTTAGGACAGTTACATACAAACAAAAACTTACCAATAGTAAAAAAAAAAAAAGGCTGTTTCGAGAAGACCCCAAACTTGTTGTTTGTAGTTGACGTCTTTAGGAGTGTGCGCGCGCTATCAACCAAAATAACGTTTACGTCAAACGCAACCACGTTGCGTCTGACGTCACTGCTGCAAACTCCTCCAGCCAATCAAAATTAGTATTCAAACTCCTTTCGCTCTCTCTCTCTCTCTCTCTCTCGCTCTCTCGCTCTCTCTCTCTCTCTCTCTCGGCCGATTTTTTCTAAATTAGTTCACTCTCAAGTATTCTCCGACCTAAGAATACTCCTCTTTATGGAAAACGACAGCTGGTAAGTAATTCCATTGTGAAACTGAAAAAAGTGTTTTGCGTGGAACCGCAAGCAAACTCTGACATGTAGTAGGGGTATAGGGTGTATAATACATGGTTATTCATTGTGCATCTATTTGAATGACAACTGCATGGGGTCGCTGGTTTTCAGATGCTGGCATGAGGTTTGCATAAAGCTTGCATGTTCTTCTTTCATGTGTTATGCGAGCTAGTAAACTGTTTATGTGTATATACTTTTCGAAATGTTGGACTATTTTAACTGTCTGTTGCCCATATATAGCATAATCAGTTGTTTAACTTGTTTATATAATTCATATCGATGCGCAGTATAGAATGATAATAACCTATTACCTCAGTATATAAATGGGTTATTAAGTCTAGACTTCCTTACATTGATTTGGAGTCATGCCAGTTTATTTATTATATATTTCAACTGTGCCTAATGTGTTCTGGATGATACTGGATTGGTACTGGCCATGATGGTACCATATATGTCTTTAGTCAGACTGACAGAGTAATGTCAAACAACTGCATTGAAACATGTGCTCTCACACAGCTGTCCAAAACAAAGAACAATGGTCCAAGCCAAGGCGTGGATTCTGACCAAGCACTTTGACGGCTTT
>OOFB01015322.1:2487-24084 GCA_900323305.1 Trachyrincus murrayi | reverse complement strand
TCTCTCTCTCTCTCTTTCTCTCTCTCTCTCGCTCTCTCTCTCCCTCTCTCTCTCTCTCTCTTGCTCTCTCTCTCTCTCTCTCTCTCCCTCTCTCTCCCTCTCTCTCAGCGCTCCAAGATATATATGAATAATGTGTAACACATCCCAGTGGCCCTCATCAGTTAGAAGGCATTTTGGGTTACACCCACAGCTTAATGTGTCCATAGTGAGATAATAAAGAACAGTCTGCCTGGCGACGAGCATGTATTCATAGCCATATTCAACCCCTCTCATGCCATCATGCTTCGTCCTGCCTGCCTGGAGCTCCAACTGTTGAAATCATAACTTTGCTGCAGAAAAGTGATGTTCCCATGGTACATGAGAACATCATACACACGTCATACACACACACACACACACCTCGGCTCAATCTTCTCTTGGCCGCGGTGAGAATGCCCGGCGTGTCGATGATGCTGATGTTCTCCAAGACCTGATTGGGCAGCTGGGCACACTGAAATCTGTTGGGGGAAGTGGACACAACACACCACCGTAACCTTTTATATATACGAAACTCCAGCTTGTGGTTCACCAGTGCTTTGGGTTCAATGGGTGTTACATTCACGGCCGTGCCAAAGCTGGAGAAGAAAAATCCATCCAAGGTTTGCTTTGGTAATCCTACAGCGACATTCCATCACCTGTTTAGAAAGGCATTCCCGAAGGGGTTGAGGTTCCTGAAGGGTTTCCTTGGATCCACGGTGAGAGCGTTACCAGGAATAATACCCTCCACCTCCCCGTGCATGATGGCTGTGAAACAGTCGGTGGTGGGTTCTGGTCCGACCCGGCTGCCAGGAAAGTCTTGTTCTATGAGGTACCTTGAAAGACACATATACACACACGCGCGCATGCATGCACGCACACACACACACACACACTCAGTCACATACACATATACTCTGGATGATCATTATAACCAAACCAGAATGCAATCAAGCTATGTGATATGCAGCACCAACACATAACTCACATAAAAATGCTTATATAAAAAAACAATTCTCACTTTATGAAAGTAGTCTTCCCTGTCGAGTACTGGCCCATCACCAGCACCATAGGCTTGTTGTCGAAGTCGGCGTCCTCGTAGCTGGGCGAGTGGAAGTGACTGAAGGACGAGTGCTTCTCGATGGGCATCAGCCGCTTGTAGTACAGGGCCTTCAGCTCCTCCGTCACCACCCTCACGTCCTCCAGCGTCTCGGGGCTGTTCCTGAACCAGCGGAGAGTCATGGTGTACTGCGATGCTGCGGTGCTGCCGCTCCCGCGCTCGAGCTTATCCACCCTCTCGTTCTCCCTCGTGCAATTCACGGCCCCTGGATTGCGAGGGTGTTGTCGGTCGGTCGGTCGCGGGCTCTCGGACGGGACTGAGCTGAGCCTGATGATGCTGGGATGGAGGGAGAGAGCTGCTATGCTATCAGGACCTCACAGCTGTCTCACGGTGTATCCCCTGCTGTTGGACACGTGGAGGGTGGAGATGGTGTAACTGGAGACCACAGCTGTATCTAACTAAACACGCCAGCGCCAGGCGGGACCGGGTGTGGTTGAGTTCACTCCTCAAATGGTTTATTGCCGAAGAGGGGGACAGTCTTGGCCAAGCTGGACGTCGGACGACTCCTCAGAACCCCTTCAAGCAGGCGATGGATTAAGATGCCCCGACACCGCCCGACGAGATTGTTTGGCTTGCAAAGTAACACGATAGCGCAATAACGTCTGTGCTACACAGTTGTTATGGTTACTGGAGAAACAAAAAAAATGCATTTGATTCCGTTCATTCATCCCCCGAATTGAATACACAAACACGCTTGATTAAGATCAACATAACATGTTAACATAACGAAGACACAATGCACACGGGCGCCTTGAGTCTGACCGGGTCTGTACCCTGGGTTACCTCCCACAGCGTGTCCCAGGTGGACGCACGGCGTGGCCTGCTCCAAGGAATGCGACTGCGACCTGCGGCATTCCACCGGGTGTGATCCCAAGACGGGGACGTGTTTGTGTAAGACCGGATACAGAGGCCCGCGGTGTGACAGCGGTAAGCACCGCCGGCCTGACCCCTCTGTGGAGCGTTGCTGACCCTTATTGTTGTTGTTTTGAAAAGAATAATATAACTTATGCATAATTTGCCACACCTGCATTAGCAAGAGGCTAACACTTGTAATGCATGTTAATGGATTAATGGTAGCTCATCTTTTTAGTGCTCATTTGATATCTTGGTATTAGTGATGGTTTAGCCCATGGTGAACAAGCTCCATACGTTTTTGGTGTAATGCTAGTCCTTTAGCCGTACTTGATTTTTTTTAAATCTTGTGTTTATTGTCAGCTTAACATTTTCCATGTCTTCACAGAGTGTGAGTTGGGCTCCTTCGGGCCTGGCTGTGAGCAGCAGTGTGAGTGTCCAGGTGGTGGGTCATGTGACCTGACGAGCGGGAAGTGCAAGCAGAAATGTCCAGCCGGACTACACGGGGAAAAGTGCCAACTGGGTGAGATTCACTTTTATATTTACTCATCGAGTTACATAGTTAGTTACAACATATGTACAATATATGTTGGATTCAAATGCACACACGTGCACATACACACACTGGCCGATTCGTCTTCCTGGAAGAATATGCATGAACACTGCATTGGGGGCAAGCTGCTCAAAAGAGTTGATGTTCCTGTAGTCTTGTATGAAAGTTGAACAATGGAAAACCAGTATGTGTTGGTCTCATAAGGCCTCTCCTGGCAGCTCTGTTGGCTGATAGAACGATATGGTGAGTCAGCTCTCTCTCACTCTGCTGTATCCCAGCCTCCGTTAAACTCGCAGAACTTCATGTCCCTCTGGGCTGACCTAGCCTTTACCTTCTGCTTCTACAAAAACACAAACCATTCGCATTTTCTGGGTTATGTTCCCTTTGTGTTTTTTATCTTGTGCTTTGACAAGGCTACTTCATCAAAATGCTACTTCAGAGTCTATTGGCAGCAGCCAAACTATGTGGAAGTAGTTCCCCATTCTCAATCAATTCTTGCGTTTGATTTAGTCTTGAATTGTCGTGCACTGTGTTGCACTCTGCTGTGCTGTGACCATCTACTGTTTCCACAGACATCAAGTTATTTATTCATACACCGTTCTCATTTACTGTAATTTCCTTGTTTCTTTTTCTTTTACTGGTGGTTGATTGTGACAGGGTGTTATTATTAGTTGAATTACTAATATCCATGTGTGTTGTGTAGCCTGCGACACAGGACAGTATGGGGAGAACTGCGGTCTGACCTGTGATTGTGGGCCGTCCTCTTGTGATCCTGTGACTGGACGGTGTGACTGCCCTGCTGGGAAGACAGGCCAGTCATGTCAGGAAGGTAAGGTTTTATGTAAACACTAAACTAATACTTATGGTTCTTGATACTTTTGGACTGTAGCCACATCCTCCTGCCACATGCCATCAACAGTGGCTTTCCAGGGCTTCTCCAACAGTAGGACACAGGCAGATGATGATTAAACCGGTTTATTGCAGAGTTTGAGACAGTTTGAACAGGCAGAGCAGGTGGTACGTGCTGACATGCTAGCACTCCTCCTGAGTGTGTGTGGTGATGGCTGGTTTAACCTGTGGGCCTGATTGGCCAATGCCCCACAGGTGTGCAGCCTCACCTAGCCCCAGAGTCTAATCCATCTGACTCAGACCAGGTGAGGCTGCTTAAACCAGCCACCAACAACACACACTCCACACTGACATTGCTTGATTACCACAGGTGTAATACATTTATTTAGCTAAATCAGTTATCGTTCAAGAGAAACGATATGACATGCAATTAATTAATTGGATGTATTATGTAGTAAGTCGTGTTATAATCAATGACTTTATTTTACTGTGCAAAAGCTAGTGGACTCAAACACGTATTGATTGTTGTCATGTTCAAGTTGCAACAATCGTTTAGTACACATGGAAGAGTTTAACGATAAACCCCCCCCACAAGAATACACATAACTATATAGACACTGTTAAAAAGCATACCTTTCTGACCGGTCCATTCCGATCAATGGATACCCTTGCCTCTTTCCACAGACTGCCCCGATGGTTTCTGGGGGTTGAAGTGCCAGTCACCTTGTAGTCCCTGTGAAAATGGAGGCTCCTGCAACAAGCAAACTGGTGTCTGTGATTGTGGACCAGGCTTCGCTGGAACGCTCTGCCAAGATGGTGAATTTCTTAAGAAACACATAAAATATGGAAGCAGATCTGGAATATCATAATATTATATAAAATACCACGATTCATGAAAATGTTGCCAAAGAGAGAGATTGACGAACCACAGTGAAATGGTTTTCTTTGGAAATTTGGCACGAGGAAGTGATTGATATCCTTACAAAACATTGTTCGCATCCATCTTGAGGTCTGCACTCTATGTTTTGCTACTTACTTTCCGTGCAAAGTGCTATAAGCTTTGTCTTATCAACAGAGTGTCCCCGAGGCTGTCATGGATCATGTTGTCTAATGCTCCTACCAGTCTGATTCCAGTTGTAACCCTCAGACAGAGACTCTCTGTCCTGCTGGTAAAAGATGTCATGACTGCACAATGTGCAATATAAGAGCATAATAATGAATTATTTTCATTTTGCACTGTACAATCATGTTTAATGTGTCAGCCAGTTAGGTCTACATAATATGTTTGTTGTTGTGCATTTATCCTCTTCTTTTGTTGTTTCTCCAAGTGTGTGAGGCAGGTCACTGGGGCCTGGGTTGTACCAGTAAATGCCAGTGTGGAGAAAACTCTGTGGGCTGTGACCCTGTAAGCGGTCAGTGTTCGTGTGATGCTGGCTTCACTGGAGACAACTGTGAACAAAGTAAGACGTTTAATCTATGTTCTATTTTTACTCACTCCTGTTGTAGTGTTGGGAATGCTGCCATCTAGTGGTGAACGTTGGTTACAGCGTATTTTGTTGTTCAATCAGAACATACTAAATTATTTGCTAACACTGCAAAATATGTATTAATAAGTCTATTAAAATTACATTGCCCTTTTTAATCTAATACATAATTTAATGTCAGTATTTAGTCATTTAGCTGACGCTTTTATCGAAAGCAACTTAGAGTGAATTCACATACAGGTTGTCTCAGATTGTCTACCACAGCAGGTAAAGGTTAGACAACGTTACCTAAAGGCATGCTGCAGACATCGGGAATCGAACCCAGAACCGCTTGAACCCTGCGTCGAACACCCTAGCCACCACACTATTGTCCTGTTCCCCACATTTAGTCATTTGGGGTCACATGCTTGTATGGAAAGTTATACATATAATAATTATACATATAATATAAGAGTTATACATGCGAGGCTGAGAACAATCAAAACAAGCAATCAATATTAGACGAAAGACTCCTCAAAACGTACTATTACTATTTGTTTTTTTCCAAAGCGACTTACAGTGAATTCAGATGAAGGTAGGCTACGGACGATGGTGTTTGAAACCAGAATCTTGCGGCTGGGAGTTAAACACCTCAAAGGGGAACTTTTGCCGATTTTCAACCGGCTTTGTCTCATTTCAATATGCAAATGAACAATGTTTACCTTTCCGCCATGCTGCCTACACCCAGATCTACCTGCCACTTATGTCCGGAAAAAACGCGGCATCCGGCCTCATCTTACACGCCATCTTACCCCAACTCTAAGATTTTGCGTCTGCGCTGAGCTGCGGCCCAGAGACACAGAGAGCATCTGCAACAACTGCAGGCATTTTTCACACTCTATCCCTAAAGCGGAATAATAGAGATAAGGTTGAAAAGCGGCAAAAGTTATCCTTTAACTACTAGACTATCCTGGTATTATATCCTAATATTTTTATATATGTACAGGTCACCTAGAAGTGTGATCGCATCATTTATCAAGAAGCTTCAAATATCAAATCTCCGAGCATGATTTCCCACGGAGCCATACGTTCTTTAGTGGCTCTCTTGATCACTGAACGCATCTCCATCTGCCTCATGTTTCTGTCTGAGATAGACTTTAGGTGGAGCATTGAGCCTTCAGGGTAATACATCTCAAACACTTTGGTCTGGACTGCTGAATCATAGAAATCAGGTGTTGGGTTTGAGCCCAGAGGGGGGCTGTTGATGTGAGTTTCCCCTGGCAACAGTAGTTTATATCTGTTAGGTATATGCTTCTCAAACTGACCTTAAGAGGTATCGTCAGTCCCTTGGCGGCACACTGGTGGCTCACTGCTCCTCGAGGTGGGTTAAGTGCAATGGGCAATGGATCAATAACAACTAAATTAACTTAAATAGACTTAACTTAAGAAAAAACAAACAACCGTCCAGTGTGCATTTGCTGGCGTAGGTCTGGCATTTCCTAAGTTAGTTAAAAGAAAAAATCCTACAGACTTCAAAACGACGGTTTTGTGATTAAACAATTTCAACTGAATGTCCAAATGGTTTTTACATACACCGATACCACCCAGTGGACATTTTTTTTACGGTCCACATAAAATCGGATCTTTTTGGAACCATTCTACATGCTGTTACATTCTATTATGTTACATTCTCTGAGAAACACGAGAAACGAGAGGAGAGTGTGTCCAGACCACAGCTCCGGGGAGGCCCCGTATTTCATATTTGTTTTGCCATATGTAGCACATCATTTTTCCTAGTGTGTTTGACTGAAAAATCCCCAGAATACAATTCAATATTTTCAATTCTGACCAGGCCCCGGTTGCAGTTAAATTGTGTTTGCATGGAACTAAATGAAGTGTTGACATTTTTAAGGTTGGTTATTTCTTTGGTGAGCCATGAGTGATTGCTGGCTACTCACAAATGATAACAAGTCTAGGTTTACTCAGAGTGAGGTGGAGGAAGGGACAGATGAATATACTTTTAAGTAGGATGGTTGTGTCCAATCCTGCTCCATTAAAAAAAAAAGTATGTCATAAACGATTACAACTTTGAAGTAATATAATGAAATGTCTTAATAATATGATTAAATAATAAACGCCTTTTTTTGGCACCATTGACATTAATTCAGGTCCTTAATTTTTTGCACCTAATAATAGCATACCTAGGAAATGTTATATTAATAACATTAATTAATATTAATATGAATATTGTTAATATTACCTTCCATTGAAATATGTATCTATTTCTCTCAGTGTATAATACTGTTAAGGCCGTCATACATAGGCAATGTTTCCAAAGCCAATTCATAATCGATCTTGACTTTGTATATATTTTTTTATTGCCATAACTTTCCTTGTCCTCTGGAGGGCGACATTCCTCTGATTAACTTCATCTTTGTGCTGAGTAAGTAATGGCCAAGTTGGTTCTATTGTACATCTGTTGACTTATAGGATATCCAATGCACTTCAAAGCAAGCGAGCCAAAAGCTTTCCAGTTGAATTTCCAAAATGTACTCTACTCTTTTTACGATCTCCTCATGAAAAGGACAGTCCCGTCCCGTGTGGTAACGATAGCACAGCACACACACCCCTCCACACATGTTTCCAGAGTACAAAGACACTCCGACGACGCTCACTTAGTCCTGACAACCTGACGTATTGGATCTTGATTTTTCTGATCTTTTTTGACTAGAAGTGGTCTCGTGTTATTACAAGGTGAAAGATTTACCGTCACCGTAGCACCAGCCGCAGAAATGTAACCCACCTTCACGGCACACGGGGCACACTGTAAATCACACACGCGTGTCCCACTGGAGCGTCGCTTCGTATCCCCAGTCATAACACCGTAATGGCCCGGGACCCAGACCTCGTTCTGATTGGACGATGCCTTGAAAACGAGGTTGTTTTTTCGTTCATTTTTAAGGGCCCTTTCCCACCACCCCATACAAACAGAGGTGTCCTGTTTCTATGCAGTCTTCTGCAGGGGCCTCTTGGTTCAGGAGCAGCTATAGGAAGGAGGCCTGCACATCTGACTGCTGACTGTTGAAACTGAGAGTTTCACCAGCTAGAGATTCTGTTATATTTTCCTTTCAAGTTCAACAGGCACCAGCGGCCGGTGCTTTTTGGTATCCATTAACAGTTTTAACAATGGCCCTACGTAGAATAATGATGAAAAAAATCGGCACATGCCTGCTGTGACACATTGTTTTTGTCAAACTGCTAGTGCCGCTGACTTTGATGATGAAAAGGCTTTTTTTTACATACTGTAACTGGCCTTTTTACACGGCTACTTCCTATTATGTCGACCGCACTATGTTCTTCTGAATTGATATTTGCATTCAGTTGTTATGTTTGGTAACAGAAATACAAAAATAGAACAGGGCCTATTCATAATCTTACCGAAGCCAAACATTTCTACAAAGGCAATGCTTATATATTTTGTTGCAGTAAGCTATAGATGCTTCCGGGTACCCCGTCTATGCGCTCTAGCTCTGTGGCCTGCTCTCTCCCTGGCTGTGTGGTCCCCGGTCCTGCTTTATAGGCTGACAGCCGTGGCTCTTTCACAACCAGGGATCTGGAAGTAATCCCCCATGTCTTAAAGAGCTCATTTGGACCAGAGATGCAGTCTCTCTCAGTGATGGCACACTGTGTGTGTGTGTGTGTGTGTGTGTGTGTGTGTGTGTGCCGGTGGTGGGTCCTACCTATAAACATAGACGCAGAGAAAAAAGCCCACACTTAAAACACAAGCAGAACCCTGGGCAAATATCAAGTGACGGATTACCACACCGTGCTGGAGATGGGAACTAGCTGCCCCCTGCTGGTGTACACAAGTCATACACGTTGTTACGTGAAAACCTGTAAGTGTGTAATGTTTGTTAATTTATTGTATAACCAATCCAAACAGACAAAATATAATTTAATAAACTATAAAACATTTTAAACAACATGCATTGTTTCCCTATTGAATAAACGGACCGATCTCAGAGATTAACAGATTATATGTTTGATATTTTATTTGTGATTTGAAAATACTATTTTAATACATCTAACTGGTTGGTGTCATTGTGTGTACTTATAAGGATAAGTAAAACAAAATCTATGTTCTCCTCCTCAAAAAAAATCCTCCAGCTCATCTATGCGGTGTCCATAACAAAGCAGAAATCAAGATCGTAAACCAAAGCCAATAAAAACCCGCTGCCTTTGTCACAGGAGAGTTCCCCCGTAGACCTACAGCGCAGCTGCTCCAGGATGACAGCATCCTCGGTGGGTTAGCGTCAATAAAAGGCCTGGTCTCACCACTACAGAGGGCCAGCGCTGGCCTCACACTGTCAGTGTGGGAACACAGCAGTGGGCAGGCCCCCAAAGAAACTGCTGAGCAGAGAGGAGGCTGAGGCCTGAGGCCAGCAGAGGAGGAGGAGGTGGTGGACGGAGGAGGTGGTGGAGGAGCTAGTGGAGGTGGTGGAGGAGGAGGAGGAGGGTGCAGGGAGAACAGGCCATTGTATTGCACTGTTGGGAAAGACTGGTTTTCACGTTGTTGTTCTTCGTGGAATGAAAACAAAAACATCGCAATTTCGTCGTCGCCCTGTTGTAGTGGTGCTCCCATTTGTGTCCCAGTTTTTTTTTTCTTCCATTCATTAACATAGAAGTGGTGTGTAAGTAGTAGTATGTAAATGAGCGGAGATGCTGGCCAATGAGAAGTGTAAGAACAGCAGGTATATAATGCGGGGGATAGGAAGACTCCCGGCCCCCTAACCAGCTCCAGATTGGCTCATGTGTTACAAGAGCTGCAGCGAGGAAACGGAGGAAAGGAAACGCCCCCCCCCCCGATATAACTATAACTGTCGATCAATCAAAGGGTTTGGCAGATTAAGAGTCATGTTTCTGCCGAGAGAGAGAGCCAGAGAGAGAGAGAGAGCAGCGTGGAGGTGCGTGGTGCTGTGACATACCACCGCTACGCTTGTTTAAGGCCGCGATGCTTAAAATTGTTGACAAATTGAGCAATCAGAGGAGGCGGTGAATAAACACGCTCGTTCTTTCCTACTCCGGTGAAGTCATGCCTACAGAAAATATTTACATCGCAATAGTGGAAAGGTTGTTCAGGCGTTCACCGGCTGCATTGCCCGGGCTCCTCTTGTGCATGGCAAGCCACTGTGTTTATTAAAGCTCTCTGGAGTGTCTATTGACTCTGCCCACACTTAAACAATCCATCCGCTCTGGAATGGGAAACAGATCCCGCACTGGCATCTTCATCTCCCGCTAGTGATGGCACTGTGTGTGTGTGTGTGTGTGTGTGTGTGTGTGTGGGTGTGTTTGTGTATGCATGCATGTGTACAAGCGTATGCTGTGTGCATGTATGTATGCATGTGTGTGTGTGTGTGTGTGTGTGTGTGTTGCACAGTAACCTAGCTTTGTTTTGCCCTGTGTTGCCGGGGCCTGTGGACGCAGCAGGTGCTCTAATTACCAGGCCTCTACCCCCCCCCTGCCCCCCCCCCCCCCCCCGGGGAATGGCCCCGTAGCCATAGAAGGCTTTGATGTGGCCCAGATACACCACACATGTGGGATATGAGCTCACTTAACGAACGCACGGCCTCCGCAAATGAACAGCCCTTGCAGCGTGGCCTCTGCAATTTGATATTGCCGTTTTCAGTAGGTGGTAAGATAGAGGGAGAGAACCCAGGGGGAGGGAGAGAGAGAGGAGACTTTAAGGAGGTAGGGGCGGCGGGAGGGGTCCGGGGTGAGTAAAAAGCTGGCATCCGACTCTTTCATTCTCCTGTGTGGTGGAGCTGCCAGTGGTAACCGGCGGGGAGGTTTTACCCCTCGCCCACTGTGTGCCCTGACAGATTTTTTTTACGGGCCTGACTGTGGCCAGATGTGAGTGCAGCGGCGGTGCCCATCATTGCCACCACATCACAGGAGCCTGCCTCCGCACCGCCGGCCCGGCCGGGACCACACTGCATTCTGGGTAATGGAAGCCACATCATTAAAACGGGGTGTGAGGGGGAGGCCCCCCCCCCCTCGCTGCAGCCCCTCTCGACGTGCACTATATGAGCGCGCACCACGACGTGCACTACAACGTGCACTACAACGTGCACTACAACGTGCACTACAACGCGCAAATGTGTTTGTGAACCATTATCGCCGTCATGACACATCGCCAATAAGACTCTCTCTCGCTGATGGGAACGGTATGGGAGTTTAGGAAACTCTCCCTTGTTGCAGTTAGAGCCATTTAAACCCCGGGTTAAAGACACCCACCCAAGTTTTATGAGCGGGCAAACGTCAAGAGGGTCACGAAAGAACACAAAAACACACACACAAAAAAACCAAAGAAAAACAGTTTTTAATGAATCCAAGGGAAGTGCTCTCTCAAGTTCAGACTCTGTCATTGTGAGGTCTTATTCAGGGTTTCCCTTCTGCACTGCCTACTTTGTGGTCCGTGCGCACCAGAGCCAGGGCCCGGCAGCATGCCACCCGCACCAGTTAACGAGGACTCTCTGTTTCACTCACATGCCAGCCCGGCGTCGATCATTAGGGACAGAGGTTCTCAACGTGTGTCCTCCAGAAACCCTTGAGATGCCTCAAGAGGAAAAATAAAGCTTTTCTTCCCTTCTTTAATTCTTCTCGTCAAATGCTTTTCCACATACATATATATGGTTACTGTGTGTTTGTCCGGGGCCTTTTTTTTGGTTCATGAGACAAACCTGATGTATGTGTGTATGTGTGTTGTGTGTGTGCGTGTGTGTGTGCGTGTGTGTGTGCGTGTGCGCGTGTGTGTGTGTGTGTGTGTGTGTGTCGGGGCAGGATGCGTGCAGGGTCTATTCGGGGAGCAGTGCAGCCAGACGTGTGTGTGTCAGAACGGAGCCAGGTGTGACCATGTGACTGGGCAGTGCAGCTGTGAGTCCGGCTGGACGGGAGATAGCTGCCAGTTAGGTGAGTGACTCATCACTAAACCGTTCTGGTTTAATATGACCAGTGGATACAACCGGCGGGTCACCTCAGCTGACTGACCGAAGATGCTTGAGGCTATGGTTCTAAGGTGGTTCTAAGGTGTCCCACAAAGTGTGTGTTTATACATGCATGCATGTAGCTCTTTCTGTCTCTGTATCTCTCTCCCCGTCTCTCTCTCTTTCTCTTTCTGTCTCTGTCCCATTCTCTCTCTGTCTCTGTCTCTCTCTCTCCCCTTCTCTCTTCTCTGTTCTCTCTCTCTCTCCCTGTCTCTCTCTCTCTTTCTCTCTCTTTCTGTCTCTGTCCCGTTCTCTCTCTGTCTCTCTCTCCCTGTCTCTCTCTCTTTCTCTCTCTCTCTCTCTTTCTCTCTCTCTCTTTCTGTCTCCGTCCCGGCTGGACGGGAGCGGGCTGTGAGCTAGGTGATGGGCTGAATCAGACTCCTTTTCTGAGTGCCTTAGTCCTAGATCTTAGTTGATCTTCAAGGATTAAAGGATTATGGTAACATCGGCCATCGTAGACTTTCTTAAGTGTTCTGTGTGTGGGGGGAGCTTTAGACGACACGAGTGTCTGTTATTATTATTATTATTATGATGTGAAGATGTCAACATCCTACCATTGCTGATAGAAATGTGCCGTCAACCACCCAAAAGTCACTAAGAACGGAGGCTTGTTTCCGATATACTGAGTAACCAATCCTACGCCCCGGCCACGTTGCGTTCTCCGCTAGCTCCACTGTAGTGTTTTAACCCGAGGGGCTCTCTTCGTCTCCCCTAGAGTGTGAGGAGGGGAGCTTTGGGGAGGACTGTGTCCAGACCTGCCACTGTGCCAACGGAGGTCTCTGTGACGGAGCGACAGGGCTGTGTAGCTGCTCTCCCGGCTGGATGGGGGAGCACTGCCGGACAGGTGACCTTATGGGTGTGACACCAGCACGTAAACAACCATGGCTTGTAATGTCGTGATGTTTCACTTGGAATTGGATTGATGGGTGGGTGGGTGGGTGGATGGGTGGATGGATGGTTGCATGGGTGGGTGGAGGGACGTTTGTCTGCATGCATGTGTGCACATTGACATCCTGCCAGGGTCTTACGCTGGCCACTTAAACAGAGTCGGTGTGCATAATGTACAGTACGTGTGTCCATACATGGCTGTATTCCTATAGTTTATGGTTTGACTCATTCATGTTGAAAGTCTGCGGAAAATATGTAGACTAGGAAATTGCTACGGGTAGGTAATCCACGCTTGCAAAAACATGGTCGCCCATTAATGTTGGCTAAATGAATTCATTACCCTGAGAGACTTTCCATTCATTTCCTACATGAATGGACCTACGACATCCCAGCACCACCACGTCACTGACCCTACGCCTACGCCTCTGTCTTTCTCTTCTGCTCTCAATACCAGTATTTTATATGTTTTTTTCTTCTGTGCTAATGATACTATGGTGTTATCTTTTGGTCTTACCTTACTTATATTGATCTTGCTCTGTTACTTTGGTCTTACCACTAGTCTATATTGTAATGTGTACTATTACCTTGCTCTGTTACTTTGGTCTCACCAGTATTGTAGATGCTGGTGAGTACTGCATGGCAATTTCAGTACTATTCTTGGTTCTTATGATTTAAAAAAAATGATAATATACAAAGAAAAAACGTATTTGTCGTTGCTGTATCATGAAAGACCATCCTGTGTAACTTGCCGTTAATCAACACATCATTTGGTAATCGAATCCGATCAAAAACCAAAGAGAAGCTAACAATAAATAAATGTATCGCGATAATAGCCGCTGATATTGGTACTGCTAACATTCCATCCTAATCCTAATCTTAGAATACAAACCATTGATTCCACTGCCAGGAACTGCACTTTGACTGCAAAAAAAACCCCTCCAAAACAAACAGAGTACAGAACAACTCACCATACCTTGGCTTCACTCTGTTGTTGTCTTTAGCCACGGTCGTACCTTACAACAGTCCGTCTACTACTCCACTACCATTCGCCACTGCTACCCCCCCTCCACACACCACCTCAAACTCTCCAGACATCTGATAAATGTTACCCGCCCGGTTGCCAAGTAAAACAGAAGGCATTGTTTTCGTCTCCTTCGCCTGGTGGATAAGGGCCTTTTGGAAGGCAGACATGCATAATGACAGCACACTTAATTGCCTCTTTAGTCTGGAGTGAGTCTCTTATCAGTTAGCCCCGTCGCGCGTTGTCCCACCACCCCCACCACCACCACCACCACCACCACCTCCTCCACCACCGCCGCTGCTGCTGCCTCAGCTCTGAGTCTCTCGCTGAGTTTGCTTCACAGATTTATCTCCCTCGCCGTGACTGATTGTTTGGTCTCTGGGACCCTGGTTCATGACTGTGATAATGATACCAGTATGTGAATGTACACAGAGAATGTGTGTGAAAGTATGCGCTGGTGTGTTTGTGTATGTGTATGTGAGTTGTTTTGTGTGTGTGTGTGTGTGTGTGTGTGTGTGTGTGTGTGTGTGCTAATGGACAAGAGGGGAAGGTTCTGACTGCTAAGTGCATGGTGACCAGTCAATAGGAATATGTTCCCATATGTCTTCCACAGAAGGATCTCAGGAGGGTAAAGGGTTCACTACATTCGTATCAAAGGTCCAAAATTCATCCCAATCAAACAAAACAATGCATTCAATGTTTTCACGTCCCATTTCAGCACGTATTTTGATAAACTGAAAGTTGAGAAATGAATGATTCTTACTGGAAACAATAGTTCTCTGGTATATTATCATAGATACAATTAGCCATTTTAAAAATAATATGTTAATACTTATTTATTCATTTGTTGATTCTTTTTCACTGTACTTCACGTTTCAACAAATGATTTCATCATTCTGTGTCCTTCAGCTTGTCCAGCTGGCTCGTACGGGTTGAACTGCAGCCATGCATGCCAGTGTTTAGGGACCCATGAGCAATGCCACCCTGTCTCCGGGAAGTGCACCTGTCCACCGGGGTACTATGGGATGCATTGTGGGTTAAGTAAGTCCACTTTTGTATGACTCACGTCGTCTGGCGTGAACTGATGTGTCGTTGGCTCATAGATCATGGAGCATTGAAAACTATTTTTCAAGTGTTTTTTTATTTATGTAAGCTTTTTTCCCATAGACGTCCTGCTGAGGTACGTGGTAAGATTAAGATTAACAAGTGATCCATATCAGGATCGGTCCAGTGTAACCACTTGGTTTGACCCACATTCTGAAAACCACTGTTCTATGATATATTACATGTTTGTCTATACACGCCTATTTTATGGTACAGTATATGACATAATAATGCATACAAGCCTATTGTGCAGCAAGGTATAATATTAGTACTTGGTACGATCTAGTACATTGTTTACACAAAGCAGTAAAAACAACAACAACAAATACCTTTTTTTTAAATTTTATTTGCCCCCCCCGTGTCCATTTTATGGTTGTCTAATGACTGAAATACCTTAACCTCATTTTTTTTTAACAACAACTCTTCCTCTCTTCCTGTCCTCTGAACGTCCAGGATGCAGGGAGGGTTCTTACGGGCCGGGCTGCAAGTCAAGGTGCAGATGCACCAACGGCGGTCGCTGCGACTTCAGGAACGGTGCTTGCCGATGCACCGCAGGCTTCATCGGAGCAGACTGCAGCTCCGGTTAGTCAGAGAAACACCACCGCAGCTTATTACCCATTTAATCCCACATAAACAAAAAAGAGAGCTACGTATTCTGCTGTGTGTGTGTGTGTGTGTGTGTGTGTTGTGTGCGTGCGTGCGCTTCAGTCATGGGAATGTTAAGTCGGTAAGACTCGCTATTATTTGTTTCGTAGTATAGGTGGTCCAGTAAAAAAGGTGGACAGATAAGAATCAGCTGAGTGGGATAAGTGGTTACAAATGCCGACGATTTGGTGGAAACATCACAACGTCTCCTCTCCCAACTCCACACACGTCGTCTTGAATGAAATAGCACGTTGGACGAAAATACACCAGCAGAATGCGTCGTCTTGTTTCCGAGGCGAATGATTGCGGACATGTTTTTCCGTTCCCCCCCAGGTTGTCCTACGGGACACTTTGGAAAGGACTGTGCCCTCCTGTGCTCCTGCGGGGACGGGGGGCAGTGCCACCCGGCTACTGGGAGGTGTATCTGCGGCCCTGGTAGAATGGGCCACTCGTGCCAGCAAGGTAAAGTCTCCAGACATCACACTTTCACACACGTATTTGTGGTCAAGCTAAGCTATGTTAAATCAAGTTTATTCGTATCACAACTACAGTCTGGGCTTCCGATGTCCTGATTGGATGAAAAAGCCCTGGTCCCTTAAATGGGAAAAAAAAAAAAAGATCTCTCAGTGGTGAATGAAAGAAACCTTGAGAAGGAACACATAATCCACATAATATTGACCCCCTGGGGGGAGGTGCAATCCAAACAGGGCCAGGATGTAAGGCGATGAAAGTCATAAAGGATAGACATCTACTGTAAACGTACAGTACTGTCTATATATATCAAATATCAAAAATATCGAGGCCAGTAGGTAGGCTGGAGGCTAGAAGCGGACAGACCTCCAGAAAATATTTTAGCACACAACCGGTTATAGTAGGCCTACTAGTAGTTAGGGTTAGCTTTTAGGGTTAGCTTTTAGGGTTGGTTAGGGTTTGGTTTTAGCGTTAGCGTTACAAACTACATGTACAAGCTCCCGAGGCCCCCGCGGTCTGGGTTCCCATACACTGGACAGGCCCCACAGTCCCAGAGCAGACTCTCGGGCCCCCGGAGGCCCTCTGGGCCCATGGGATAGAAGATTGTAACAACTGATTATTTTTACACATTTTTCACATAAAAACTAAAAATACTGTCTCCATAGAATGGAGTGGGTTGAATAACAAATAGTTAATTTGAAATTGTTCTCTATCTAAAAAAACCCCACAACAACCCTGCAATTGAGTGTGAAGAGGAGATGCATCAACGTCAGTGATATTGATGAGTTTAAATACAGAGAGACTCATCAGAGCTGCACGATCTAGAGAGACAACAAAGTAGTAATAGCCCTAAATGAAGGGAGTTTTTTCTCTACTGTTTTTCTTCTCCTTTCGCCTCTTCTCCTTGTATATTTAGACAGGCCTTTTCCATTTCCTCAGTTATAAAGGAGGCTCTGATGATCAAGAGGAGCTGTTTTCCCCCTCATCCTCCTCCTCCTCCTCCTAATCTCACCCCCGCTCATCAGCAACTCCATCGGATCGCAGGAGCGGGGTTTTCCCATCCCAGCCATTTAAACTCTCTCTCTCTCACTTTCTCTCTCCCTACCTCTCTCCCTCTCTCTCGCTCTCTCTCTCTCTCTCTCCCTACATCTATCCCTCTCTCTCTCTCTCTCTCTCTCTCTCTCTCGCTGTTGTCTCTCTCCTCAACCTCGCTGTCTGTTTACACAGACCTTTAAGTAGCCCGTTCTCTGTGGTCCGTGTCGACAGACTTGGCGTCGAAACAAATAAATAAAGAGAGGAGGAGGAGGGGGGGTGGAATCAAAGAGTGATTCGCTTATTGTTTTCCCTATCTAAATTACCGCAGAGAAACATGATTCTTCTTTTATATCGGCGCCAAATTAGACCACTTTGCCATCTTACTAATGAACTGGAGCTAAAATAAACTCGAGTGCAGTCAGCGTGCTCCGTGTGTGTACTGTTTTGTGTGCGAGTGTGTGTGTGTGTGTGTGTGTGTGTGTGTGTGTATATATATCTGTGTGTGTATTTGTATGTGCGCTACCTCATGTGGAATGTGATTCCAGCAAAGCAACAACATGCTAAACTCAGTTTATTTTCTGTGCTTATTATTATTATTATTATTATAATTATTAACTGAAAGAATCCCCTGTGGTTCCTCCAGTGTGTCCTAGGGGGCGCTACGGGACACTGTGCAAGCACATGTGCGACTGTCAGAGCGGGGCGCTGTGCGACCTGGTGCACGGGTCGTGCACGTGTGGGCTGGGCTGGACGGGGCAGCGGTGTGACAGAGGTATGACGCACCGGGAACACCTACAATGTCAAATAAAACCACAAAATGTCATTTCAGAATGGTGTGTTCAGTTAATCCAAATGTACACATTTCCAGTTTGACTCGTATTTTAACAGCCAGGTCGTCCAAAGCATTGTCCAATCTGTGAAATGTAAGGAAGTGAACTGTGGCGTTTACAGAGGGCTTGTTTACGCCTGCTGGCGAGGAAGGGGAGGGAACGAGTTGCATGTGACTCCTCAGTCGGACTTGTGATACTTATTTTCGGCCTGACTCATGCTACTAACTTTATTATTAAAGTTGTTAGTCATTCGAGGACCAGGGAGGTGTCCCGTAAAAAGAAACCCCACCCCCCCACACTAGCATATTCTCTCAGGATGTCATCCTGTCCCATCTGACTAGAAAGCCGAAAGCATATAATCAAAAGTAATAGACTTCATATATAAATGGCTTTATAAGTGTGGCCGCATTTCTGGTTTCCATAGCATGAAACGATCTTCTGGTGGGTTACAGTAAAAAAAAAAAAAAAGCGTTTACTTTGGGATTATATGTTAGATAATCACTGCCTGTAATTTTATTGTTGAAAGATTTTTCTTTTTTTTTTCTTTTTCTTCTTCTTCTAATTGAAAATGGTACATTGGGACGTTTCTCTGTGTGTGTGTGTGTGTGTGTGTGTGTGTTGTTCAGCGTGTGTCCAGGGGAAATACGGGGCCGGTTGTGCTCTGGACTGTCCCTGCCTCAACAATGGGACCTGTGACCGCTTCTCTGGCAGCTGCACATGTCCTGCAGGATACTACGGCCACGCCTGTCAGCTCGGTACGCTTCCATACGGTTCAGAATACATAGTCAGACAGTGTTTTACTATCAAATACGCAGTATAACATCATTCTGTACAGTGAAATTCTTCTGACAAGGCAAGGGTCTTCTACGTAGTGCAAAAACTAGTAGTGATACTCCTAAAACTCTGTGTGTGTGTGTGTGTGTGTGTGTCTATATACATGTGTAGGTAGGTGTGTATATGTGTCTGCTGTGTCTTTGTGTTCCTGTGTATCAATTACTTTTAATGATTGAAGACAGTGATCGATTTCCGCCAATAAAAACGCCATCTTTGATTCTGGTTCCTTTGTAAACGCTCGCGTTTCTTCCAGAGTGCCCGTCCGGGTTTTTCGGAGCCAGCTGCGTCCGTCCCTGTGACTGTAGGGCGGGGCAGACGTGTGACCATGTGACGGGCGTCTGCGTGTGTCCACCTGGCTATCACGGAGCACAGTGTCAGATGCGTGAGTATAGTATAGTATAGTATTGTCTACAGACAGCCCTGTATTACTGTATACTTTCTACGTACGTTCTTGTAACATTTCATGGTGCTGGATCGTCTCGCGGTCCACTCCCAGGCCAAAGGTTCTGGCTTTGAACCCTGATGTTTCGCAATCTACCTGTATAGGCGTCCTTCAGTGAAATGCCGAAACCCTCACCGGCTCATTAATGACATGCATCTGAAGGGAAGGGCAAAAAATAAAAATGCGAGCTGTTGTTTCTCAGAAACCGACAGCCGATATTCTTAGATCTGGGGTTAGATACCCGAGAAAGAGAGAAGAGAGGTTTATACGCAGGGAGCGACCCAACAGGCGAAGACAAGCGAGGGAAAGCAGCGTGTGCACGCCCTCCCGGCCCTCTGGTATGTACGTTAATAGCCTCAGCCACCTGGTCGCTCCCCAAAGTAATCTGTTAAAGATGTGTTTTTTTAGCAGAGCGACGCGAAGGAGCTTCATTACCCACAGAGTCGGCTCCGTGGAGGATTAGAAAGTATCGTCAGTGCCTGAGCGCAATAAACGCACGGAGCAAGCCGCGTATTTAAGGGCACACAACATAATATGCACGCAATTCTCAGCGGTTTCAAAATAAAACGTGTGTGGGTCTACACTATATATATAGATATATATAGATATATATATCTATATATATAAGGATTGTAATTTAATCCAAGATTGTGACCTGGAAAATCTCCGATATGACTACTGGCAGGAAGACAGTCAGACAGACAGATGGACGGAGAGATACATAGACGAGCAGGCAGACAGACATGCAGTCAAACAGAGGAATTTGATGGGAGACAGGTGTTTCCTGGCTGCTTAATGCACTTCTGTTGCATCCCCTCTCCCCCGCTGCCCCCCCCCCTCCCACAACCCCCTCCTGCCCACACCCAGGATAGGGGGGCCCTCAGGGGTAGGGGGGGCCCTCAGCCAGAGTGTGAGGGCGTAAATGGCCACTTCCACCCCAGCAGGAGATTACAGTGAGCAGCAACTATAGACACTGTATGTTTACGTGTGTGTGGGTGTTTGTCATACTGATAAGACAACATGAGGAAACATGTAAACATCTAGGTGCATCAATACATCATGTCATTGTGTGTGTGTGTGTGTGTGTGTGTGTGTGTGTGTGCGTGCATGTGTGTGTGCTTTAGGATGTGAGTCGGGGAGGTATGGGCGGGGCTGTCAGCAGTCATGTGACTGTGCAGGGGGGTCTCCATGCGACCCAGCCTCGGGCCAGTGTCTGTGCCCCCCTGGATGGACTGGGCGGAGGTGTGAAAAAGGTATCGTCTACCATCTTTATGCTTCCATTTCAGAAAGATGAATACATACAAAAAGAAGAACATTATTTGTATTTTTTATTAAAGGTACTGTAGGTAAGATTTGAGAGTAAAAAAAATAAAAAAAATTTACTTACTTAAAACTGATAAATTATAGCTCTTAAATCTTACCTGCAGCACCTTTAAGGTTTAACAATTACAGTAAATACTTTAAAGTGAATCTCTCTCTCTCTCTCGCTCGCTCTCTCTCTCTCTCTCTCTCTCTCGCTCCCTCCCTCCCTCCCTGTGTCTCCCTGCCTCTCTCCATCAGAGTGTGGTGGACAGAGCTTTGGGCCTGGTTGCTCTCTGCAGTGTCTGTGTTCTCATGGGGCCCAGTGTGACGGCCGCAGTGGGCAGTGTGTCTGCACCTCCCGTTGGCTGGGGCCCACCTGCACAGAAGGTAAAGAACTCTCTCTCTCTCTTGCTCTCGCTCTCTCTCTCTCTCTCACTCTCTCTCTCTCACTCTCACTCTCTCTCTCTCTCTCTCACTGATACACACGCACACACACTCTTTCTGTCTCACTCTCACACACACACAGACAGAGAGACAGACAGTCACACACACACAAACAGAAATGGGTGAGCGGCTACTAGTGTCTAGAGTTACTTTAAACACACACACGCGCACACACACACACACACCTCCATTCACAGACGGTGTCTGCCTGTAAAGCTGAACCAGCCTTCAGTGAAATACTGTGTGGCTAAGTGTGAGAGGCTGAGCCCCGTCGCTCCGTGTGTCTCTCTGTCTCCTTCGATAGCCACTCCCATCCTCTGACAGTTATTTTAATCTGCTCCCAGCGTGGAGCCGGGCCTCGGGGCTGTCTCCACTTTCCCCTCTGATCGCCAAGCCCTACCACTCGCTCGCTCCTCAAGACATGTTCTCTTCTCCTCTCAGGGAACATTTGCTTTTGATTTTTAAGAATGGTGCCTTATCTCTTCTTACCGCTTACTGTGTGTGTGTGTGTGTGTGTGTGTGTGCCCTCTTGCATATGTGTGTGTGTGCATGCATGCATGCATGTGTGTGTGTGTGTGTGTGTGTGTGTGTGTGTGTGTGTGTGTGTGTGTGTGTGTATGTGTGTGTGTGTGTGTGTGTGTGTGTGTGTGTGTGTGTGTGTGTGTGTGTGTGTGTGTGTGTATGCA
>OOFB01015319.1:6222-18542 GCA_900323305.1 Trachyrincus murrayi | reverse complement strand
GCTACAGTGGTTTATAGAGCACTGAATTAACATTGCACATACTGTAAAGGCGAGAAAGAGAATAATTAACTTTTAGGCAAATAACATGCACACCATAAATATACTTCATCCTTATCCTCCCTGTCTCTCTCTTTCCAACACACACACACACACACACACACACACACACACACACACACACACACACACACACACACACAGTGTTAAGGTGTGTGTGTGTGATAGCCTTCAAGGTCCATTTCAGTTCAAATTTGGGGAAAGGTTAGCAGTCAATACAACATTTAAAACTGTTGACAATTCTCCTTTTTCTTTGTCTTTCACACAACCTCATCCCGGTTTTGGCTAATTGGACGCTTTTTAATCCAAATATTGTAAGTTTTATTGTATTGAACTTGATATTTTAACTTTTTTATTTTAAGTTTTTCTCCTTTTGTGACGTCACCAGCCGACAGCAACCGGTCGCTAGGGACCTGTGAAGGCGGTCGTCAGGGGCGACCGGCACCTCACCTGTTGGCAGGCGAAGAGCACGGGTCCCGTGGCGAGACCCAGCTTGAGGTCGGCCGCTGACGGCTTCCCCAGGTGAGCTGCGCACGCCGTGAAGTCCAACACATCGTCCACCAGCTGGGAGAGAGAGAGAGACATAGAAAATACATGAGAGAGAGAGAGAGAGAGAGAGACACAGAGAGAGAGACAGAGAGAGAGGAGAGACAGAGAGAGAGGGAGACACAGAGAGAGAGAGAGAGACAGAGAGAGAGAGAGACAGAGAGAGAGTTCAAATCCAGTCATCTGGTTTAGATTCTGTTTGCGATCTTTTCCAGATGTTCTCCCATCCAATCCCTAAACTATCTCACCCATAAGACACGTAGCTGTAACCACTGTACACATCTCTATATCTATAGATCACATCTCTATATCTATAGATCACATTGTTCCATTTCACATCCCAAACAAAACAAAGCGTTTTAAAACGCCATGACACAAAGTAAGAACGCACGTACAAATCAATAATAATGATCAGCGTAGCGTTATCTCACTTCATCGCAAAACGCCAGGTCAAGAACGCACCTGGAACGCGATGCCGATGTTCTTGCCGTACTGGAACGCTATTTCGTGCACTTCCGGGTCAGAGTTCACCAGGATGGACACCTTAAACAACATACAAACATACACACAAACGAAGCCAGAGGACAGACGGTGAGCCAGGCGTGCGGCGTGGGGCCGGGTCAACGTGAATACTGAACGTACATACTGCTCGACAGCTGTTGGCGATGAGGCTGGCCGTCTTCTTGAAGGTCTTGTCCAGGTAGTGCTTGAAGCGCTCGTTCTCGTTCTCCTTGGAACCCATCTGCATGAACTCACCTGGGGGGGAAGAACAACTGACAGGTTAGACAGGAGGAGAGACGACGCCTTGAGGAACACTTTGTCTGGGGCTTTTACTTTGAAGGGAAGAGTAAACGTGTAGGGAGTAGAGTGATTTGGTAATTGTGTCAGTTGTGGCGGTTATGTAATAGTGGCACTTCCAGGATGCAGTGAGTTGCGTCACTCGCATTTAGCAACGATCCATCGCTGCGATCTGCGAACTGCAGTCACTATGAGGATATTGACTAGAATAATTATATCAATACTTTTTAGGTTTTTGTGGTTTTTTTTTTCTTTCTGTGGCATCAAACCCATAACACCTAAACCATGCCCCTAGCTTCCGGTAGTTCCTCATGTGGTCCGAACCAACTGTTGGTTCAGACCACAAGCGGACAACTTGAAGCCCGGCGAGATGGATTCTCGTGTGATCGTGATCTCACGAATCCAGCTGCCTCGCAGGGTAATCAAACACATCTGATCTCATCATTCGCTGTAATTAGTTGCCGTCTTTCTCAACTGCTAGAGCATGGCATGACACAGCCAGGGTTAGGGGTTCCAGGGGGAGGAGCTGTAGAGGGGCACGGCATGACACAGCCAGGGTTAGGGGTTCCAGGGGGAGGAGCTGTAGAGGAGCAAAGTCCAGGTCAGGGTAGCAGTAGAGCAGTGTACCTTTCACCAGGTCCTCTATGACCTGCGACAGCACGGACACCACCGTGGTGTTCCCGATGCGAGCCAGTGCCATGGAGGCTGCCGACAGGATGAAGTCTCCCGCCAGGATGGCCTGCAGAAGAGGAGGAGGAGGAGGAGCCATGAGTTCTTAGTCTTAAAATCGAAATCAAATTGAATTGTGAGATACCGACAGATTCACACCCCTAAGTATTCACTGTCACTTTAGATTAAACACTTAATTCCCTCTGTCTTGGATTTCCAGTAGCCCTGAGTTAGCAAAAGGAAACAAAATTGTCTGTCGTTTGCTTGTCGTCAGTGAAACACAAATGATTCAGCTTGTTAGCTTGTTGTTCAAAAGCTATCCAAAGCTTTATTGAGACGCCGTACCTTGCGCTCGCCCCACATGTCGTTGATGGTGCTCTTGCCGCGCCGCTGGTCCGACCCGTCGATGACGTCATCGTGCACCAGGCTCGCCGTGTGGATCATCTCTGAGATCATTGCCACCGAACGCTGGCCCGGCAGCAGGTCACTGCTGGGTCAAAGGTCAAAAGGTCAGGGAACCAATCAACCGGGCTGGGATTACATTGCATATTATATTTTATATATATGTATATATAATGATAATATTCATAATAATGATACATTATTACGGTAAATATAATGGAAAGTATTGTTAATCAAGTGACTCAGTTTTCACATCTATATTTTAAACACAGCTATACAGAATGTAAAACTGAAAGTGCAAAAGGAAAATGATATAACAGTATAACAACTAGGAGAACTACTACTAATAATAATAATAATGATGTAGTTCCTCCACTTAGAGTGTTCTCAGCCTCACTTGTAAGTCACTTTGGTTTAAAGCTAAATGCTAAATGTAGTGTAATATAATATTGTGTCTCATTAAAAAGCCATGGCTTCATTCCCACTACAGCTTGAAAGTTGCCATGGTGATAAAGGTTAGAATCCCTTGAAGGCTGAAGGCTAGTGAATGTCGGCCTGTGAACGGCCTGTACAAATAAAGTTTTTACGACCAGAAGTTCCATTTGGGTATAATATACTCGTCGGAGGTGCAGTATGTGATCACATCCTCGATTGTAATTCTAAGTTGTAACTTTAAAGTCCCAGTCCCAGTCTCACCCCTCGCTGTGGCTGTGGACGTTGAGGGCTCGGGCCATCAGAACCACTACCATGGGCCGGAATGCCTTTCCTTTCCCGTCGAAGTAGTAGGCACACAGAGACCGGAGCTCCGCCCCAGACACAAACAGCTCCTGACAAGCAAACACATTTACTTTCACTCATTCACTATGTTATGACACATTATCTTACTTTTCACTCTCACTCACTCACTAGGTTATGACACATTATCTTAGTTTCACTCACTCACTAGGTTATGACACATTATCTTACTTTTCACTCACTCACTCACTACATCATGACACATTATTGTAGTAACAGTCATGAGTCAATGTATGATAAGCCGTGTTGGGGGCCTGGGTGTGGTTATATGGTTTAGTAGATAGCACTACCTTTTTAATATCATCATATAAATGTGTGAGGTCTTTCTGGGCCAGCGAGAAGGGGTCCTTCAGTTTGGTGTCACTGTGGATCTTTTTACAACAGCACAACTGAGACGCAGGAAACGGCTGCCTCGGTTTGTGCCTGATAAAAAGAAATTTAATATGATAGTTATTATGATGATGATGATGATGATGATGGCTTACTGGTACACAGAGTGCACTGCGTCTCAAATGGTCTTGGGTGTAGAGCTGATAACATACCTGGGAAATGTAGAACTAAAGTTCACAGGGTGTGTTGACGGAAGCACCTGGAAAAACACACACACACACACACACACACACACACACACACACACACACACACACACACACACACACACACACACACACACACACACACACACACACACACACCTATAAAATAACTGTCTACACCTTATGTTCGTTTTATGGTCAATATTCCCTCATTTCTCTCAGACAGAAAGACATTCTGACTTCAAGTCAGTAGTGTTTACATTGGTTAAATGGACTAAATAAATCAGGGGAACAATTCACAACAAACAATAATATAACACACAAGACTATAACAATAATATCATATCCGTCCTTTCCTTGGTGTACGCCTATTTCTGCATTACTGCTACGGCTGACCACTGAGGAGCAGGCGGTTTTCATGCAATGTCAACAGCTGACAATAAGACCTCCAAGTGGACCTGGACTCTCCAAACAAACACAAGCCGTCCACTGTTTCCAAAAGCACGCCTCGGAGCGCGTAAAGGCGCGCGTAAAGGCACACCCGTCTGACTCAGGGGAGATTCAATCAGATCCTTCCGTTGAGATCCACCCTGACAGTCGCCCCACACACCGTGACCTTCCTGCGGGGCGGACAGGCAACACGCTGTACCGGCTGTTATCCCACACCCTCCGACCCCCCCCGGGGGACCGACCCTTACCTCCCGCTGCGCCCCGCCGGCGACGCGCCCCGGCCCCCGGGAGGACAGCGTGGGGAACGCCCCGTAGCTGGACAACCGCGTCCTGGTGCAGTTTATTACACTCCGTCTCCAGCACTGCCTCCACGGAACCGCCATGTTTCCACCGCACACATTACAGGGCGGACGGGTTATGAAACGCACCACGGGAACCGGAACCGGAAACAGGGTAGTGTGTGTGACGTAGGGGGACGTCGCGCAACGCGGAAGTCGACAGAATTGATGGTCTTCTTTATGTATGGGGACGACTAGGGCTTTAGTGGACTTTTAAAAGTTTTTAATAGTTTTAATTTAAACACGAGCTCTGTTGTTGACGATAAAACACCATATTATTGTTTCCCCTTGAAGTCAAGACGAGAATATAAATATGAATGAGTTATTTATAATTAAGTTATAATATGAGTTATATTCCCGGAGGTGTGACCATGTGGACCGTGTGTGTGTTATCGCTGTGTGTTCTTCATGTGAGATCAGAACACGTCCTACACGACCCAGAGAGCCGGAGACCGGGCTACTGTGGACGTGAGCACCAGTGTCACGATGACCAGACAGAAAGGCACCGTCACACTTGGTCTCCAGTCACCGAGAACAGTTCAGTGCGCAGTCGCACCATGGGCCGTTTTAAAGTGTCCTCTCAGAAGTTGATAGGTACAAAAATAGGCTTTTTCTTCATGGGACGCATAACAAACTCAGAGACACGACATGTTTGAACATTTATTAAATGTAACGTTGTCTCTGCAGAAGCCTTCCCGGTGGACCAGGTGGATGGGGACTATGCGCGCACCGTGAGGACCTGCGTCTTCTCCAGGTCTCTCCCCAAGCCGCTGGAGGCCCCCATCGCTCTGGTTGGAGTCTCTAAGGTGAGTTAAAAGTGTTTTTATTTATTTATTAATAAATGTATTCAAGTCCAAACACAGGGTAATGACAATCTGGACAATTAACATTATTGAGGGTCGACTATGTGGTGGATATAAAATATAGAAGTACATATACATATTTAGAAAAAGTATCTATAGAAAATATGACATTCATAATATACAAGAGTGATCGATATTTATAATGTTTGTTCAGAAACCTGACGGGAAGAAGCAGTTTATACACAGTGTATAAACAGTGTATAAACATTACAATAAGTAACCAGCTGGGACATGGCCAGATTCAATTAATTTATAATATATATATATATATATATATATATATATATATAATATAATTTTCTTATTCGAAGAGCGTCATTGAGGACATCTTGGATTTGGACTTCAGAGTCACCCAGACGGATGACTTCCTGCAGTACGTCAGCGGTGCTCAACTAATGCCAGGTTCTGTTCCCCTAGCACACCGATACGGGGGACACCAGGTAACACTTAGACTGTTGTTAGCCGTTATTTACTTTATTGTTTGAGTGAGGGAGTCTAGGATTTCTTCTACACACACCGTTCTCTATGTTTATGTCTGCCTGTAAATGGATCTTGTGTTTTACGTTTTGATGTGAACCACGTCGAAGACTAGTTTTCTGAATCTGAATCTCTGCTCCACTAGTTTGGCTACTGGTCTGGTCAGTTAGGAGATGGGAGAGCTCACCTGCTGGGCCAGTACACCAACAGGTGGGTCCTGCTTTAGACAGAAGCCTACACATAGTACACAATAATAATAATAATAATAATAATAATAATAATACACAGTAGTAATAATAATAATAATAATACACAATAATAATAATAATACACAATAATAATAATAATAATACACAATAATAACAATTATTATTATTATTATTATTATAACAATAATAATACACAGTAATAATAATAATAATATAATAACAATGATTTTAAAATGCATTGTTTTACAGGAAAGGCGAAACATGGGAACTACAGCTCAAAGGTTCTGGTAAAACTCCATATTCAAGGTAGTGCTGTGGTCCTGGAGGTAGAACCACATATTACTTTAAGTTATCAATGTTTTTAATATATATATATTTTTTAATAAATGTTTTTAATGTAATTTATTAATTTATGTAATATTTGTAAGATATCTTGTAACGGGCCCTTTGAGCATGTCCCCCTCCCGATCACACAGTTTTTAAATGAAGCATCCTGTCTCATGGTCTGACGTGATGCAGGTCTGGAGACGGCCGTGCGGTCCTGCGTTCGTCTGTCAGGGAGTTCCTGTGCAGTGAAGCCATGCAAGCTCTGGGCGTCGCCACCAGCAGAGCCGCCAGGTAGGAGGAGCGCTCTGGATCCATTACTCAGGCCTGATCTCACAATAAAAGCCCCTCAGTGATGCTAACAACCACGCCGTTGTTGTTCTGTATTCCCCAGCAGGCACAGAACACGATAACATTCATGATATTCATATTATAGAGTTCCTTTCAAAGCAAGATAACATGATTGAAATTGTGTTATGAAAGATTAAAATTGTGAATCCCTCATCTTCTTGTGTCTTGGTAGCCTGGTGGTGAGTGAGGAGCCAGTTTGGAGAGATCAGTTCTACAACGGAAACAGGAAGAAAGAGAGAGGTGCAGTTGAAGTTCTCACAAGGTTTCAGCGTTTTTACTAGCTCTCGGAAACATCTTGACGTTTCTGAGCGTTTCTTTGAGGTGTGTGTGCATTGTGGTCTTCAGGAGCTGTCGTCCTCAGACTAGCCAGGTCCTGGTTCCGGATCGGATCTCTGGAGGTCTTGACCCTAAGTGGGGAACTGGATCTCCTCAGGTCAGGATGTTAGCTATCAGTAAGGTCAAAGGTCAACGATGTTTGCATGTGTCAAAGCTTGAAATAACTGCTTTTTTTCCTTTGCTTTCCACAGGAAATTATTAAATTTCATCATTGAAAATAATTTTCCTGCCATTTCTACAGAGGACACAGATAAATATTTGGTGAGAAATACATTTAGATTAATAAAATAATGTTACTTGTATGTACAGTGCTGTAAATATGTAATATATAAACACTCATCTTTCCCTCATAATAGGCATTTTATTCCACGGTTGTCAAGGAAACTGCTCACCTGATGGCCCAGTGGATGGCTGTGGGTTTTGCGCATGGTGAGTACCTGTACTACCCGGTACTTCACCAAGTACTCCATCGTAAAGTACTTCCTCCCTGAGCTCCTGTAACACCCCGTCTGTCCACCAGGGGTCTGCAACACAGACAACTTCAGCCTGCTCTCCATCACCATCGACTACGGACCGTTCGGCTTCGTGGAGTCCTACGACCCCAGTAAATACAAACATTCAGGTTTCTCTAGCTGGCTCCAAAATGGCTCCCTGTTTACCATGTAGTTCACTATGTCAGCCATCTTGGATCGGTCTTCGAATTTCGCATATATATATTTACTAAAAACGTGATACACTGTTGTAGTGAAATAGCTCGTTCACTCGAAAGGTGAAATTGGCTATGGTGCTCTTTGCAAAGATGAGATGGGACGAGATGGTTTCAGGTTTGATTGTTGCGACAGTTGTAGTTTTGATAGTTGCGACATCTGTGAAAGTTTGGATTAAACGTTATTATGCAATCATAGTTATTAATAGTAATCGCTAATAGTAGTTGAATATTTCGCAACCTATGTTGGTTTCTCCCCTAAACAGGAGAAACCAACTCAGCCATTTAGTGTACGACACTAATATATACTTATATATACTATACTTCATTCTCATTCTGTTCTATGTTTTTTTTTTCAGCCATAAAATTATTTTTAAAATTATATTTTCATCCACAGATTTTGTCCCCAACACCTCGGACGACGAGGGCCGCTACAGCGTGGGCGCTCAGCCTAGCGTCGGGCGCTTCAACATGGAGAAGCTTCTGGAAGCCCTGCACTCCGTCCTCACCCCCGGCCAGCAGCAGCGGTACGGCCGACGTGGTGCTTTAACCTCAGACCGCGGTACTCTCTTATATTAGTAACCTTTAAGCATGTGAGGAACTGACTGGAGATCTGTATTCCAGGGCTGCCACCGTATTAAACGGCTACACTGGACTTTACCGAATGAGGTAGGAATGCATCTTGTGTTGCCTTTCTTGTTGGTATCTCGGTGTTTCAACCATAGATGGTGGTGGTTGTTATTATTCTTATAAATGTTACTGTTTTGTTTCAGATCTCACCAGCTCTTCAAGGCGAAGCTGGGGCTGCTGGGTGAGGAGGAGGAGGATGAGCACCTTATAGCCTTCCTCCTTAAGGTAAGTCTCTACATGCAAGGTGATTATCATGTATTGAGCAGCGGAAGAGAAAGCCAGAGAGTATTCTTCTAATCTGTTCATGTAAAGGTCATATGTGGAACGGGGGTGATACACCTTGTTCTTCAACGATGTGTTGAGTTTAGTTAATGTTGTTCTCACGCGCTCTCTGTGACAGTTTAGTTTGTTATGTCGTTCACTCAACACCTAGACGAGGTGGATATGAAGACACACACACACGCATACATGGGCACGCACACACACACTGAGACAGATAAGATACAAAATACTATTTAAATTTAAATAGTACAAAAACAGTTTTACATTGTAATTACGGATGTCAATGTAAAATATAGTGTAACATTAATTGTGTCTCTGTCTCTCTCCTCTCCGATTGGCTGGGTGTGTATATCTCCTCTGTGATTGGCTGGGTGTGTTTATCTCTCCTCGCTGATTGGCTGGGAGGTAGATGATGGAGGACACGGGGTCAGACTTCACCATGACCTTCAGACAGCTCAGCGAGGCGTCAGAGCAGCAGCTTCACAGCGGGGGCTTCACTCAGGTCCTCAGTCACGTTCTCACGCTGACCTGTTTATCTCCCAGTCTGTCTTGTCTGTCTCACCAGACTTTATTTACATTCAACGCAAATCAAAATGTAGCATTATTAACTGCCAAACGAGGTGTTTATTTGCCAAAATTGCCATTACTGTATAAGTAGGTATTTTGATCGCCTTCTCCCTCTCTGTAGGAGACGTGGGCTCTTCATGACTTGTCGTCCCACAAGCTGTTCTCTGATTGGTCGAGGATGTACCTGCTCAGGTTGGGCAGGTGAGGAAGAGAAAGCCTTGTCTCTTCATGTGTTGTTCAAACGTATTCTTTGTTGGTCTAGATTGTAGTTTCTGTGTGCTGACAGTTTGGTCGTCTCTCCAGACAGGAAGGCGACAGGGATGAGGATCGACAGCGCCGGATGACAAGTAAGCCAATCAAAATGACCCGAGTTCCGCCCAACGTAATATCGTAATAATATCGTAGCGTGATAATATCGTAGCGTGATAATATCACATCGTGATAATATCGTATCGCGGGGCCTCTGGTGATTCCCACCCCTAGTAGGTATGAGACTAAAGTGCTATGAACACGTCCACAGGTGTGAACCCCAGGTACATCCTGAGGAACTGGATGGCAGAGTCTGCCAGCAGGAAGGCAGAGACCAATGACTTTTCAGAGGTTTGTAAAACCCTTCAGAAGCTTCTGGTACAACTCTGTGATCTGAATCGATTAATGTGGTCACACAAAAAAGCAGAATGACTACGTTAAGATCCATGCATGTGTTCTTATGTTTTTATTACAATCGATATCAAATGTACTACTACATCTACTAGGCATTTCATTTTTTACAATCTTACGGGACCTGTTGCTATACAGTGTATTTCTACTTCTGACCACCAGGTGGTGCTGTTACATCACGTTCTGGGGAACCCGTTCGTCAGGCAGGACGCTGCAGAGGAGACGGGCTATGCAGCGCGTCCTCCGCAGTGGGCGCGGAGGTTAAAGGTCAGCTGCTCTTCCTGATTGGAAGAAACTCTGAAAACGTCGTCTGACCTTAAAACCTCAAGGTCAGAGCCACCCGAGAGAGCTCCGCGTTCCCTCCATCCAGCACACAGATACGGAGATGTTGTTGTCATGGAAACTAAATGGTCACATGGGGGGGGGGGGGGGGGGGGTTACGTTTTGTGTGGCTTTCTACTTTGTTTTGTTTGGGTTCATCTGTTACAGTAGGCTGGCTGAGAATCAGATGCTCAAAAACCAACCACGCATATCCTGACATATATTCTGATACACAGCACACACACCTTACCACTACATCACTTTATCAGACATCCTTTGCACTAACCAAATGGGATGCCGACACTGTTCTACTGCACTATATATATATATATATATATATATTTACAAAAATGTCTGTGTTTCTTACTTTGATAATACTTTATACTTTTAAATTTGACTTATGTATCTTACTTACCTGCGTTGTGGAGGAGAGCTTGCAACTCAAGAATGCTACAGGCTACTACTGCCTGTAGCAACAGGCTACTGCTGCCTGTAGCTACAGGCTACTGCTGCCTGTAGCAACAGGCTACTGCTGCCTGTAGCTACAGGCTACTGCTGCCTGTAGCTACAGGCTACTACTGCCTGTTTCTTTTGTGTCTGGCAAATAAAGAACTTGAACTTTTCTTGAGTATCCTAGCATGTGCCCTAGCATGCTAAGCAGCATAGCACACTGTGTAGCATAGCATGCCAAGGACCCAAGCATGCTATGGAGCCATAGCACCCCCAGGGAATGTGTGTGTGAATTTAAGGAGAATGTACAACAGTAAATGATTCTTAATAAATAGGTGTCATTGTTCTTTTTGTGGACTTGAAGTGAACGTTAGATTTTATGAATGATGAAAATAAAACAGACTTTTACATCCTTCAAATCAGCCTGATTTTTCCTTTTTTTTTAAAATATATTTAATTAAAGTAAATGTTTTAATGTATTTTGGACAGAATGCAGGACTTCCATCAGACTATATCTTTCAGACTAAGTCTGTACAGTAGAGATAAACCGATAAACTTTGCACAGACCAAATGGCCGGTCGGTGATCAAACATAAGCGTCACATTGGGCTTCGATGGCTGCAGCGTGTGCAGAGTACTCAGCTGAACTAGTCCCAGTGACCGTATTGTACTCTGTCGAAATCAGTTGAACAGCCAACACGAAGATGTTCATTTAGTTTTAAGCATATTGGGGCCTTGACTCTGGGACTCTGTGACTCGGCATCGGAGTACCGGAGTGTTCTGGGCCTACTCCTCAGTCTCCTCCCCGCTCCTCAGTCTCCTCCTCGCTTCTTATTCATGGCCTTCATCAGTTCAGACATGAAGTCGCCTCCCTCACCGTCTCCTCCTCCTGTCAGCATGGGAGTAGTCCTCCTGGGGGGAGGCGGGCCGGTCTTCCTCACCGAGGGGGTGGGCCGCACGGCGGGACCGGAGGGACCAGGAGGAGGAGGAGGAGGAGGAGGAGGAGGGATTCCACCTCCTCCTCCTCCTCCTCCAGAGGAGATGTTGATGGGCGGGGGAGGGGGCGGGAGGAACCCAGGGTCTGGAGGCGGGGGGGGCAGACTCTGGTTTCTCCTGTCGCCCCGGAAGCTAGCCCTGGGGGGAGGGGCGACCACGGGGGGGCGGACGGGTGGCGAGACCAGGCCTGAGGTCATCGGAGGAGGAGGGGGCAGGAAGTTGGGCGGGGCCTCTGTGGCGTCGTCGAGGAGCGGGGGAGAGGGAGGCGGGGGAGGCAGGCTGCCAATGGGAGGCAGAGGGCGGGAGGAGGAGGGCAGTTGGCCTGGACGCAGAGCCCGAGGCGGCCCGGCAGGACTCCTGTTGGGAGTGTTGGGGGGGTGTCTGGTCTGGGGGGGAGGAGCAGGGGGGAGGGAGCTGGTTTGTAGTGGGGGAGGAGGAGGTGGGAAGGTACCGGAAGGTGGTGGTGGTGGAGGAGGAGGTGGGGGTGGAGCGGCCAGCCCCATGTCCTAGGAGGAGAGAGGGGTTTCATTTGACTCCATGTTTCACTAGAGGTTCCTT
>OOFB01015311.1:0-13101 GCA_900323305.1 Trachyrincus murrayi | reverse complement strand
ACAAACTAACAATAAACCGGTTTAATCATCTGCCTGTGTCCTGCTGTGGGAGAAGCCCTGGAAAGCCATAGTAGATGGCATGTGGCAGGGGGAAACTGCCACAGTCACTTTTGGATTAGAAACTGTTAGATTAGGGAAACCAAACAACCTGCTGTGGATACCAGTCGTGTTTGTTTTGTAAATCTGAGAAAAAAGAAAAAAGCGGGGGGGGGGGGGAACCCCATGTGTGAACATGTGGTTTACAGCCAGCAGCTCAGATGGATCGAACTGCGCTGAAGAGATGAGTTGATTTATTCTTTCTTTACTTGTCGTCAGACTTGGTTTATTTGAGAAAACAAAAGGTGATTTTTAACCTCGATTGCTTTTAAAGCGCAATTAACACACACACACACACACACACACACACACACACACACACACACACACACACACACACACACACACACACGATGACTACATACATGCATACAAAAACCCACATTGAGTAGGATAAGGGCAGCTTTTGATCCTAGTATGAGAACCAGAACACAGTGGGCTCCAGCGGGGGAAGAGCAGTAAACACTTTGTTTTGGGGGGTTTTGTTTTACTAGAATCTCCTGTGGCACAACCCAAAAAAAGTCTAGATGGAAAGAATTTCCCCAGGTACTTTCTCTCCCTCTCTCCTGCTGTTTCTCTGCCTCTCTCGCTCTCTCTCCATTTCTCTCTCTGTGTGGCTGACCGCTTTCAGGGAAGTGACTCCCCAAACATTACAGAGAAACTGAAGCCTTTCTCCTCTCTCTCTTCTTCTCTTTTTCATCATCACAAATTACATTCTCTCAATGTGTGTTGGGCAGAAAAGTGTGTGTGTGTGTGTGTGGGGCACATACATCTGTATAGCACGTTGCGCATGGAATGCTAGGAATAGCCTCCATGGCAACGGTGGGCCTGTAGTGTGTGTCTAGTGGTAAATATTGACTTCAGCACCTCCCCATCACCATGTGTGTGTGTGTCATTCTGGGAAGATAGACACACACACACCTGCCTGAACTCGGCAATGGCCTACCACCGAGGGAGTATGTTTATACCTCCCGTCTTCCAAACATGGAGGACAACAACAACGCAGTGGCGCTGGGGTAGATGACCACTCAGACAAACAGCTTGAGTATTTTATCATCATGGCTCTGCTGCATTAGTGCTGCACTTTTTGCCATTGGGTAATGATTGTCACGAAAGGTTAACTAGAAGAGAAAGTGTTGGTGGCAGGATGCAGGGCACGTGTGGCTTAACCATTGGAGCCATTTTGAAAGAGATCCCATCAGCCATTTCCTCATTCCTTTTAAAAAGAGAAAAAGGAGAATCAAAAATGACAACCAAACGTTTAAAATGTTCGGGTCAAAACCCAATTGGATTTGTGGAGGCGGGCCCGGGGTGTGGGAGATGTGCTGGAAGACTAAAGTAGACAGGAGGCAGTGGACCAACCGGTAGATCCAGTCTGGATGTTTTTTGCTAACTCGTGTTGTTTTACAGGCCCTCACATGGAATGTCAGCCTTGTGCACGGTGCACCAGATTAGGGGACTGATGTTGATAATCTGGCCAGAACAAGCAGGAGCTGGATTACGTGGCGATTGGCTGACGCAGGAGCCAAAGCCCCCCCCCACACACACACACACACACACACACACACACACACACACACACACACACACACACACACACACACACACACACACACCCTCGTAATTACACAGAAAGCATTAAAGATGGAGAAATGCATCTGTAACCACGGCTCTCTATTCAGTCACATTCACATTGGAGCAGAAATGCATAGGCGGTTCATATGCAGGCGTACACATCCATGTGTTCACTATAAACACACACATACACCCTGCTCCATTCTTTGCTTGTTTTCTACACTGTGCTAGATCATAATACTGGTAAATTTATATTGTCCTCGGTTATTCACCAAAAATGCTATTGATTGCAGATGATAAAAAAAGGCAAAGGCATTATCAGCTAAAGGCCCCTATCCATGCCAGTCATACACTGTAAAACGTACCCTAGCTCAGCTGGCGTACACCTGGTTCTTTAGGCTGTGCTTTAGGTTCAGATACTGCAGCTATGAGGCGGCAGCGGCTGTGAGGCAGACATTGCCACACCAAAACAGGTTTTCCAATGAAAAACTGGGAGTACCTCACCCTGCGTACAGCTGTCTCTGCTGTTGAACCTGTGGGGGATTAGAGCTCTGCTTAAAGAAACTTGCAACCGTGTGGAAAAGCAGCACACATGCCAGGGAATTATCCGTTTGTCTGTCTGTCTGTTATTCACCCTGTCCTGATTTATTATTATTATTAGTTTTTTACTTTCCCAGTACAGTCTGTCAAACCTGTCTCCTCCCACGAGATCATGCACAAAGTGACACATGCTAGATAAGATAGATCGATTATATGAGCGTGTACACACACACGGCACAATTTATGCATTTGATGTGTGCTTATGTAAATGCAATAAAAAAACAAGATGTATCTGCCGGAGATCTGGCACCTGATGTTGTGTGTGTCTGTGTGTGTTGACTGTCTGAGTCACGGCACCACGCAGAGCCACCTCCTTTCAACCTCATGTAGGATTTTATATTGTATTGCCGTGTATATGAATAATAATGATGACAGGTCAGCCAGTCAATAAGCCATCCCTTACCAGCTTGTCCTCCCTAATCTAGCATAACGTACGTAATACAGTAAAACAAACTCAAGCATTATATTAAACTGTCAATCCGTGGACCCCTCGAGGCCCTTAACAGTTGTTTGGCCGTGGAACGGGGAAGATCTGCTGGGACACGTCCCAAACGAGTTCTTAGACAAAGACACTGGGCCTGTAGTACTAGTTATCTTCGTGCAGGCCCCAACCTGCTGATCCTTCTGGAAGAGTTTCAGTCTCTTTTTCTCATCTCTTCTTTACCCTGTAGTCAGTGCAGTGTACTATGGAGAGTGTTGAGAATATTGTAATCAACCCCGGTGGATTTTATTTGATCCAACATGGCTGCAATAAAATGAAGGGGAAGGAGGGCTTCAATGTTTGAACCCAAAGTGAAATCCAAATCATTACGTTGGAGAACGGTTTTCTGGGTCAGTGGGTTCACTATTTGGATGCTATTAAGAGAATGCCGGTTGTATTACTGTAGCCTGGATTGTATTTATTCCATCCAAAATCCACAGTAACAGCCATTCAGCTGCACACTACAGTGGGGCAATAATACATGGCCATGCAGCAGAGAAACGGGGAAAAAAGACTTCCCATTCAAAGCCCGTGAGAATTGGGAGGGGATTTGGAATGCGTTGCCAGATCTCGTGCATAATTAAACACATCCTCCCCTCCCCTCTCCACACATTTCCACTGCGATCACCCTCTACCCTTTCCAGCCCCTTGCTTTGCGCCAGAGGGGGGCTCCTCCTGCAGGCTGCTTCCCACAGAGAACACGTGCCTATTGTGGTGCTCCACCGCGGGCTCAACTGGACCCAGATCAGCTTCAGTCTTCACCCGTGCCTGTAGCAAAAATAACATTGTGTCACACACAGATACGTGAAAAAAAACACAGCATCACTTTCACCTCCCCCTGATACAAGCGGAAGACGGTGTTTGTCTTTGTGACTGCTTGTGTGTTGGGACAGCCGTCTGAGGGCCAAAGCGTCCAGGACAGGCTAACTAACGTGTAGCGCGGTCTCCCCACCCGCTGAGTCTTGTGTTTTGTCGCGTGCTGTCCACCGACAATGGAGTCTTTTGTTTTGAAACCAAAGTAAGAAGGAATCAGAAAGCAACCCCCCCACCACCACCACCCCTCATCACTCCTTAAAGCCTTGCTTCATGTTTATCTTTGCTCAGATCTCGCTCTACGGGAAATGTTGGCGCAGTGTTTGCTCTGGGAAGCTGGTTTTGGATTTTAGGCCACTACTTTCTTTATCTTTCTTTTTTTAAATTAATCAAATAATTTTTTGCAACGTGGAATTTGGAAGTCAAAGTGTTTTATTGATCACATGCACAGTATAACACAGGGTCATTCTAAACAGTGAAATTCTTGTGACATGGCATGCTCATAATCCGTAGAATAGTCACAGAATTAGGGCAAAATAGCAAAAAAAATACAAAAATTGTTGCCGTACATGTACCGCCATTTTTTCCCCCTAATAGAGCAATGTCCTTGGCATAAAGAGTTGCGTCACAACAAACGTTAAAGCAATGTTTCTATTAGTCAAAAGCATCAATTGGCTCAGAATTTGAGATGAGTCAGGAATTATCAGCTAACTAACAATGTAAACAAAGTCATGTAACAATATCCTTCCTCATTAACCAGCCAACTGTTTGGTGGAAGAGCCTTAAAAAGACTGTCTGCTAGTATTACAACATATGTCCGAGGCGGACACACACACACTTAACACATACTTAATTCCATCCATTTAGCTTCCTCTATTACTCATTCACAAAGCATTCCAATTGTATTTAGTGTTATGTTGCCTTTTTATTCATTTCCTTTTGAGCTACAAAAACAAATGCAGTACGTGAATTTGTATTCCTTAGCCAACCCCTTTGTGGCTATATCGGCCCATGATAGTGAGGGCTTGAGTCTCTAAATTATCCTTGGCTTAGCATAATGATTTCCCTGCTTCTAAGCTGTCATTACACAGGCCAGAGATACTTAACGCATGCCTGAGTAAGCAGGAAGGCTTGAGAATTCAGAGCGAAGTGAGCGCGAGAGATGGATGAGGTGGTCAGAGAGGATGTAGTTCATGGTTGACATCAAGTGTGTTCCTTCTGCCAGGTTGAAGAGTCTTAATCAGTCCTACTGGCCCTCGACGCTCAACGCCTGCTTCTCCTGCAGTCCACCCAAATCATAAGGCTTTTCAAATCACTTGAATATTTTTGTAAATCAGGGAGGATGGTGTCTTTATTTTCCTTTACTCGGTGTAGTTTGCAATCAATAGAAATTGTGGTACAGATAACTATTCTTTTTTCATCTCAAACCAACTGCCATTGTTCTGTTTGCTTGCTTCTCTGATCTCATGCACTACCCCTAATAGCCAGACTAATTTCATTTAATTGTAATTTAATGTGTATGAAGTGTGCATTTTACAGTCGTATGTATTCAAGCAGGCAGGGTGTGTTCGGCATGTTTGCCTTGTGTCGGTACCATGCCAGTTGCAGTGGGGGGGGGTGCCTATCATGTCTGTGTTCAAGGCAGTGGAGCGACAGCTGCTGGGGGGGGGCATCCCTGGGGTGTTGGTTTTTGTGGGTCTTCATGACGCTGCGGCGGCCCCTGCAGGTCTTTGCCAGTCTCTGGTTACTGCATCTGGCCTTGCCACAGTCCCAGGAATGCGTCCTGGGAATGCATGACTGATCTCCCGGGATGCCACTGGTGGTCTGCTTGACAAAAAAGATGGGGACTGGGATGGACTCCTCCCCTCCAGCGGCCCCTTGTCACTTCCCTGCCCCAACCGCACTGCACATGTGCAGAAGCTAGCGCATGCGCACTTCCGTACTGCACAGGTGCCGAACGCAGAATGTGATTTAAAAGCTATGTTAAATGCTTTAAGATAAAAACTCATGTTCTGGCTTCATTGACTTATTGACTATTAAATATAGTATTTGTTATACTAGTAATTTGATTATTGCGATTTCTCTTAGTAGGCCTGATATATATATATATATATATATATAGATATAGATATATATATATAATCGAATTTTTTACTTCTTTATCGATACGTTAGCATTTTTGTGTTTTGCTCGCATGTTTGTTATGCATGGTTCTGTAAAGTACAGTACAGTGTAAAGTACGGATCAGGGTAGTGATGGTCCCAAAGAAAAATGTTTGAAAAACTGTTATTGTCTAGTTTAATCGCTTACTATTTACTTCTGTGTTTTGTCTTGTAGGCCTAGGCCATGGGGGGGTCCAAGAGCAAGGCGAAGGACGTGGGCCAGCGAACCCGCAGCCTCGACGACAACCTCACCGCTGGGGGCGGAGTCGGCGGCCACCACCTCAACTCCAACCAGCAGTCCGTGACGCCCAATCGGAACCCCGTTACGGGGGATGGAAACTCCATGCGTGGCAATCAGCCATTGGCCAATAAGGCGGAGCTGGCGCTGTTTGGGGGCGTGGACAACAGCAATGCCGCCTCCCCTAACAACAGATGCACGCTAGCAGGTAGGAGATTGACGACTTGGCAGTCAGTTGTGGCATTGACCTCTTATGCCCAAATCACACTTCTTTGTCGAGCACGTATGCGAAGATCCGCGTTGCTACTCGGAGAGGCCGTACACGGCCCTTTTATCGGTCACGTGGATATTTCTTGGCTTTTTCAACATATTTTCCGTTTCCTGATTTGCTTGTCGTTCATGTAGATTTGTGGTTAGAAACGTTATACTGCGCCCTTGTGTACACGTTAACGTGACTTGGAAGTGTATGCAGGCAGCTCTGCAATCTTCGCGAACGTGGGGCACGCAGAGGTGTGAATTCAGTAGGGTTCCCGCCAATACAGTTTTTTTTTGTTCTGTTTTTCGATGACACTCTTTCTCTGCCAACAGGGGGCGTGACGACCTTTGTCGCATTATACGACTATGAATCCCGGACAGCCTCGGATCTGTCATTCAGGAAGGGCGAACGCCTCCAGATTGTCAACAACATGTAAGAAAACAAAGGCAAACCACTCCCCCCTCCCCCCCCCCACACACACACACACATACTTTAGTTTTTTCCCTTTCATGTACACACGTTTACAGCAGATGAATGTTTATATAGGGTCACTTGGCAATCAGACACTCACACAGGCAGGTGAGACACCCCCCCCCCCCACACCCATCAGCTCTCCCTCTCCTCCACCCTGCTGCTGAAACATCACTGTGATAATCTGAGCTAGAGTTTAGTGTTGCCCTGTCACATCTAAAATATGGGTTAACTATACACACCCCATTCTGATTGGCTACAAACCAACCAAGGGGATCACTGGGAGGGGGGTGCTCCAGTTTGTTTGTTTTTAAAAATGGATGCTCGCTACAGGGATCCATGGAGGGCCAAGATGCTGCAGTTAACAGCGGGGTGACCTAGAAGGTATGGGCAGAGGACAATGGCTGGATTAGCCGTGCACCACCCCCCCCCCTGAAAGAGAGACATGGGTGGGTGGGTTCATTACTGGGTCAAGCACACAGTCAGACTCTACCACCACTACTACTGACTCTTGAGATTACTCAGCTCAGCTAATTGTCTGTTAGGAGTTAAATTCAACATCGCCCTCTCCTACCTCCCCTCCCCTCCATTCCCCGCCTGTCTTCGCTTGTATTTCTGATTGATGCACAATATTCTAGGAGAAGCACACACGGCAGTAGGGCACTTTGTTATCCTTTACAGTACTTTGCCTTTTCCTTACCCTCCTCCCACTTTCATTCTTTCTTTTCTCTCTCTGTCCCCCCTCTCTTCTTTATGTATTAAACCCTTTGTGGTGATTTTAATATTTTAGATGCAGGGTTTAAAAAGTAAAGATTTGGAAAAAATCTGAAGAATTTGAGATGTCTTTACGTGAAAAATGGCTTCCAGACTGGTGAGGCCGTTGTCTTTAGTAGGGATGTGTTGTTTTTAACCTCTGTTGTTGTTGTCTACCGTGTTCTGTACAAGCGTCCTTCTGCTGTGGGGACATGCTATCTCCTCTTATCTTTGACCCTCTTCTCTCCTTCGCCCTCTTCTCTCTTCTCTCCTTTTTCTCCGCTGCACAACGCTCCTCTGTGTATTAATAGGAGGAAGGTAAATAGCAGGTTTGTGAAACATCCTTTTGATTAGTTTTGTTTGTTTTTATGTGAATGCACGTGTTTGCCCATTTCATTTAATATTAATTTTATCCGTGTGTGTTTTCATCACCCATCATCACCCTAGAAGAGACCACGCTTGCTCACCGTAACATATCTTTGGTTAGACGGACTGTTTAAAGACGCTGTTTAATTCCCAATCCACACTCCCTCTGTAGTCGGTGAGGGGTTGGTCCAGTGTTCTGAAGCACCATAGATATGTTTAGTGTACGCATTACATGTCTTCTCGACACAAGACAAGTTGTTAAAGACGCCATGAAATTAAAATTGACGTTTTCACCTTGTTATATGATCAAGGTATGATCGATATTATGTCATATTATTCACTTCTTCAACAAACAAAAAAAAATCTGTTTTATTAGCTATTAGCTATTAGCTATATTTTACATTCATAATCATAACTTGCTATAAGGCTTTAAGCTTTATAAGCTTTTGCTATGACGCTACCAAGTCCATATTTCAACCAATAAAATCATACAATGTTTCTGCTGTCCTTCATATAAAGCCTTTGACAATACACAACTGTTTAGTGTGTTTTGTCACAAAGTTTTACACAAAATCTGAAGGATCAAGGATCACATCCCTCCTAGCTTTTGTCCTTCTTTACTTGGCAATACGTCACATTATGGAAGTACGTGCTTCAAACTGCTGGATCGACTCTTATTTGCTCTAGGCACACATCATATACTATGCTTCTCTTTCCCCGTCACCCTGGTCATACCCACTGGAGATGCATGATGTCGTAGCATTACAATATTGGGTTTTAACATGGATCCCTATGGACACTGTAGGTACTAAATCCTGCACTTACACAGCCAACTCTCCGATTCACCGCTGGACGTTATGAACAGGGGTCAGGGATCGCTTGTGTGGATGCTGGATTAAAAAAGAAACTATGCTCTTGGATAATCCCCTATAAGATACACGCGGCCAGTTCATAAAATGTCTTTATCGGGTCAAAAAATTTGTTGTTGTTTTTTGGTGTTGTTCTCTTTAAGACATTTGATTAAACACTGGCCCCCCTACAAACTCCACAGACAGTCCTGTCCGGTGAGTCAGATGTGTATCAGTGAAGTGTGTGTGTGTGTGTGTGTGTGTGTGTGTGTGTGTGTGTGTGTGTGTGTGTGTGTGTGTGTGTGTGTGTGTGTGTGTGATGTGTTTTCTCCTTAATCCCCCCCAGAGAAGGCGACTGGTGGCTGGCTCGTTCGCTCAACACTGGAGAGAGTGGATACATCCCGAGTAATTACGTGGCTCCTTCCGACTCCATCCAGGCAGAAGAGTAAATCCCTCCCCTTGCTCTCCGTCTCTTTTATCTATCCCTTTCATCACGCACGTGGTGCACTAATGCATTTTTTTCCTTCACCAAATTCTGTTCAAATTCAACGCAAATGTATCTTTTTCTGGGCCTCTGTACTTGTAACCATGGCTCCTTTTAATGAGTTACACTCCTTAAGAGACATGCAGCCTGTGAACTTCCATTTCATGGTTTTCTAACCTTTTTCTAACCTCTTCGTTTCCCCCTCCTTTTGTTTCTTCTTCTGCTCCGCCAGTCATATCAGACTGACCATGGAGTCCAGGTAAGCATCTGTCCTCTTCTCCACTCATCTGTACACACTGTGCTGTTCGGGTGCAGCATGGACAGATAATGGTTCTCCAGTGACTTGGCTGACTCACTGGTTCACTTCCTTTCTTCTTTCTTTCTTTCTCTTCACCCTACATTGTTCATATTACCCCCTGGACCCATTTACCAACTTGTGTTCTCTCTCTTTCTCTCGCTCTTTCTCTACATCTCTATCTCTTGCTACATCTCTCTCTCTTTCTCTCCATCTATCTCTATCTCTCTCTATCTACATCTCTCTCTCTCTCTATCTACATCTCTCTCTCTCTACATCTATCTCTCTCTCACTACATCGCTCTCTCTCTATATCTCTCTCTTCATCGCTCTCCCTCTACATCTCTCTCTCTCTCAGGTGGTACTTTGGTAAAATCACGCGTCGGGAATCAGAGAGGCTGCTGCTGAGTTTGGAGAACAGGAGAGGAACGTTCCTGGTGAGGGAGAGTGAGACGACGAAAGGTGAGTATTCTGCAGTGTAATAAAACATCTTCAACACAACACGAGTATGTCGTACATCATCACTCACACACACACACACACACACACACACGTAGGAGCATAGGAGGGCGATGAGTTTGCATTAAATTATTTGCATGTAAGTGTTCTGAGCTCTGTGTACATGCTGTGTAATGTATGGTAACTGAATGGTATTGCATCCCTAAAGGGGGGTGGATGGTGGATGGGTGTGGGATAGGGGTTGGCAAGAAGAAGGGAAGGGGTTGGGCGGGGATAAACTGTTGGAGGTTGAGGGGAGGCCTGCGGGGGTGGGTGAGGGACTGAGCACTGCTCATCTGTAGGCCATATCAGACCTCCTTATGACCGAGAGAAGGAGAGGGAGGCATCACCACAGGCCGGCCTCAAGACTCTCAAGTGTAAATTGCCATCCTGAGATTGCCCTCTGGTGGCAGAATGACTGTATTGATCACATGTTGTTTTAAAAAAAATAATTCATTTTATTTATACAGTGCTTCTCTAGAGACTCGAAGAACATTTACAAAGACATAAAATACAAGAGTGAAAGACAAACTGTTCATAAAAAGTCAAACCATTTAAAAAGCATACAATTATTATTACAATCATTATTCCTTTTATTGTAAAGATCAAACATTTGACATAATTTTTTATTTATTTAAACAAAAACATGGAAATCAATGGTTTTGCTAATGCCATCCGTTTAAAATGCTTTTTAACCCATTTGACAGCTGTTTTATTCATCATGTGATCGACCAGGTGCCTACTGTCTGTCCGTCCTCGACTACGACAACACCAAAGGGTTGAACGTGAAGCACTACAAGATCAGGAAGTTGGACAGTGGTGGCTTCTACATCACGTCACGGACGCAGTTCAGCAACCTGCAGCAGCTGGTCAACCACTATCGCAGTGAGTACAGCCCACAGAACAGCAGATAGTACAAGAATTGAACATATATATATATATATAAGAATAAGAACTACAAAAAAGTCAGTAAATATGAGTAGTGTAAATGTAAACATTCATGATGAATGCAGACTTCTTGTTCTTTTCAGGATGGGTGTCTAAAGACTCTAATCTAGCACACAATTGATCGAGACAATTGATTATTTCGTAGACATTTAATCAATCATTGATTAGGCTTTTTACCCATTCATCAAGTAAAGAATACCAAACATGGAACATTGGAAATGTGCAGAGGTTGTATATGGGCCTATGTCGGCCTCATTCCAAACCTCACAGCAGGCAGGACGAACATTGGAAATGCAAATATTTGGTTGGGTGTTTTTCTTGGCTCCTCATCAGACAAAGAAAGCTAATTTAAGAAATCACTTTGTATTAGTTCCATATGTAAATATTTTGACATTTCAAAGGTTGAATGAATGAATCAATGTATGAATCAACAATTTAAAAAAATCTGTTAGTCACTGTCCAACCTGTCCAACATTCAAAATGTCTTGCTTCCCCTCGGCCAGAGCACGCAGATGGCCTGTGCCACTCTCTGTCGGATGTGTGCCCCATCCTGAAGCCCCAGACCCAGGGGCTGGCGAAGGACGCCTGGGAGATCCCCCGGGACTCCCTGCGGCTGGACCTCAAACTGGGCCAGGGCTGCTTCGGAGAGGTCTGGATGGGTAAGTAAAGGCAACACAACGCCTCTCCATGTGTTGATGGTGTCTTGCGAAAACTCCACTTGGTTTACATTAGCATTTCATGTTGGGGATGGAGGTCCTGAGAAAATGACGTCATAAGTGCATTTTGAAATATTTTCCAGTCATAGTTGCAGTGTCTCCCAATGCACTCTTCGTGGCTCAAATGGCACATAATGACAGATTTTACATGACATGACTTTACATGTTAAGTGCTAGCAACCGAACCAAGCAGACTTCTGATGTTCTCAGAGTCATAATGAATGAATGGATGAATGAATGAATGAATAAATTGAATGAACAGGTATCGCCTTGATGGCCTATTCCTTGGTTGATTGTGTCTACAGTTGACTGTTAGTTTACCATTCAGTCATTTAGCAGATGGTTTTATTCAAAGGAACTTGCAGTGAATTGAGATGCGTGTCATCACTGAGCAGGTAGGATTTGTGCATATTGCTCAAGGATGCCTAAGGTGCAGATCACACCAACACTTTTGCAGGCTGTAAAACGCGAGGCGCTCGGCGTGATTGGGGCCTAAAGGTTACCTGCGAACATTGTGGCTTCGAACCCAGAACCTTTCATCTTGGGAGTGAAACACCTTTCCCGCTAGACTAGACACACCTTTTTATTATTAGAAAGTTTCTACAAAGTGAAAGTGAAACTAAAACAACATACACTTCTATCGTGGCCCAGGAACGTGGAACGGCACGACGCGTGTGGCCATCAAGACCCTGAAGCCGGGCACCATGTCCCCTGAGGCCTTCCTGCAGGAGGCCCAGGTGATGAAGAAGCTGCGGCACGAGAAGCTGGTGCAGCTCTACGCTGTGGTGTCTGAGGAGCCCATCTACATCGTCACCGAGTACATGGGGCAAGGTCAGAGATACACACACACACTTTCATTATCATGAAATATCTTTCATGTAGATGTTATGAAATTGTACAGAGGGTTGCTATGATAGTTTTTAACAGTGTTACTGAATATATTACGAAAACGTACAGTACATTGACGTACAGTGTTTACAATTTTAAACAGCGTTTCTGAACAGTCTTACTAAATGTTATGGAAACTTACAGTAGGTTTCTAAGATAATTGTTAACATTCTTACTGAATATGTACTGGAAACTTACAGTAGGCTATTATTACAGTTAACATTCTTACTGAATGTTGTGGAAACTTACAGCAGGTTATTATGACGATTAATAACACTGTGGTATGTTATTGCCAACAGGTAGCTTACTGGACTTCTTGAAAGGTGACATGGGTAAAATGCTTCGTCTGCCCCAACTTGTAGACATGGCGTCACAGGTAGGCACAAAACAAAACCAAAATGTTTTGACAAATGACAAACATTTAATTCTGATTCACAAAAGATGTCTTCATCCTTTTTGTTCTGGTATTATTATAAACGTGTCTCAAGCCCAAAAGCACATAGAGTGCAAGTTTGGCTTCATATTTGTAGCATGACCCAAAAAATAAATGGAATCATATTGTTTTTAATGTAGCAAGGCTGTATTGGGGGGGGGGGGGGGGGTGGGACGGGGGT
>OOFB01015303.1:7952-18543 GCA_900323305.1 Trachyrincus murrayi | reverse complement strand
CTCATTTTAATAATACAGTTGTTCTTTCCCCTCTCTCTTCTCCTTTATCCTCATCTCTTCACATCTCCTCTTCTCTCTCTCTCTCTCTCTCCCTCTGAATGTGTATTGTGTCTCAGCCTATGCACCTGTGTGTGTGTGTGTGTGTGTGTGTGTGTGTGTGCGTGTATGTGCAGTGTGTGTGTGTGTGTGTGTATGTGTATGTGCGTGTGTGCCACCCTCCATCCCTCCTCACCTGCTCTGCAGCCTCGGGGTCCAGGTGTGTGTCCAGGAGCGGGACGGTGAACTGAATCTTCCGGGGGCTTCCTGTTTCCATGGCGGAGCGACGAGTTCTGCCTGCTGATCCTCTCCGCACGCAGGCGAAGAAGATAAAAACAAGAGAGTGAGAGAGAGAGAGAGAGAGAGAGAGAGAGGAGTGTGGGGGTGGGGGGGGGGAGGTTGAGGTGGAGGGCACCCGAGGGGGGTGCAGTAGAGAGGCAGGCAGGAGGTCTGCTAAGGTTGAGCCGAGCGGGAGGGGTTGGTGCGGGGTTGGAGGGCCAGGAGAGACAGACAGAGAGAAGTTGGCTTAAAATGAATAACTGAAAAAAAAGAAGATAAGAAGAAGAAGATGAAGTAGAGAAATTCTTCTCCGATTCTGGAGCTCCGGTGTACAAACTGACAGAGATCCTTCCTGTCACGACTTTCACTCTTTCTTCAAACACTAAATAGTTTTCCCCGTGGACAACCTTCCCGAGTTTCGACCTTCTTCTTCTACGGCTTCCTGTGTGTCTTCAGTTTTAAAATATACCTGCTGTTCACACGGTCTCCCTCTCTGTTAGTCCAGATCCACTCTCTTGCTCTCCTCTCACTGTCTCTCTCTCTGCAGGCTCTTGGTGCTGAGGCAAGGGCATTCTGTGTGTGCTCATTGGCTCCCCTCCACCTCCCGTTCAGATCAAGTCCCGCCCTCCTCCTCAACGGCTCTCTCTCTATTGGCTGCTCCAGCCCAGGATTAATCTGCAGCACCCCCCTGCATTGAGGGGCGAGTGAGGCTGACAGAGAGGCGCTTTATCTCGCTCTCTCTCTCTCGCTCTCTCTCTCTCTCTCTCTCTCTCACACACACACTTTCTCTCTCTCCCCTGTGGGTAGGCAAATGCCTTATATCACCTTGGATTGGAGGAGGACAGTGTAGTTATTATAAAAAACAACCTTTATTCTAAAAATACACACACCTCTTCACCATCTTCTCCCGTTCTCCATTTCTGTCTCAGTCACTCTCTCTCTCTCTCACACACACACACACACACACACATACATGCGCACCTTTTAAAGTTATATAAATCGGTGACGCATCCTAAGCGGGTGACTCACAGAGACAAGTTTATTGGCATGATTTATACATGAAGAGCGCAGCTGTAGCCACGAGTGACGTGTTGCAACCCAGACTGAAGGTGATATGACGCTAGCATTAGCCTAGCTTCATTCACACGCCACCACGCAGTGGTCCTGCCTGCCTGCCAGCACAATTCATATTGATCTGGTCTCAGTACCTGACACTCCCCAAAGCACACTGCTACCCAGCTCCTGAAATGCAACACCAGCCAGAGGGAACCACTCGTCTGGCTAAATGTATAGGATAGGATCATGGTGCGACTACGTATTGATGAAGTCAACATAAACCATGAGGTGCGTCTACGGTCAAATACAAAACAAGCGTGATCATATGATCATATAACGCATGATGAACCTTGATCCTCTTCCTTATCCTAGTTTTGGATCGGGGTTTGGTTGGGCTATTTTCTTTCTCAGTTGAAAACGGTTCCATGTGGGTCTCATGAATTGTTGGTGATATTTTGGACTAAAATGTATAAAGTTGTCACTGTACGGGGGAAGTCTGCTACTTCCGGTTAAAAGCGTTTTTCCAGAGTGCTAGTTTTGTATTGGCCGTGCCCCCTGGCTCCAGTGTGACGTAGGTTTTGACCAACGTCAGACAACGTTTAGTCGTTTTTTTTAAAAATCTTTACGACTGTCACGACTGCTCCGATCACTTTTTATTTATTTAAATGTTTTAAAGGGTAAGTAAACGGGGGTTTTAAACAAACACTGCCCTATAACTAAGCATTTTCACCGATTTCCACACCTGGCCACGTTAAACACCCTGCATGTGGAAAACACCCTGAAATCCACTGACTTTATCTGCTGAGGTTCAGCATGTACAGCCTTTTGTGTTCACAGTTTTCTCTTTATGTGTCTGAGAAAGAAGAGGGGAGAGAGAGAGAGGAGAGAGAGAGAGAGGGAGAGAGAGGGAGAGGGAGTCATCGGGAGTACGAGATAATTAAAAGCTGCCTCCGCGACAAAAGCCTCCCGAGAAGTGCGTCTTTGTCATCAGAGTAGAAAGCGGTGCTGTGTTAACACAAACAGCAGCCTCCTCCTCTCTCTCCCTCTCCCTCCCTCTCCCTCTCCCTCTCTCTCCCTCTCTCTCCCACCTCTGTGGAGCCGCGGCCAGCAGCGCGTTGAAGGCCGCTCCTACAGCGCCACCGTGCTCAACAGATAAGGACCGTTCCGAACCCGAGATCCTCTCTGTTCCGTCTGTCTGTCTGTGAATCTTTGTAACCGTGTGTCCCCGTGTGTCCCCGTGTGTCTTAGTATCGGCGTATTGGTTTTTTACCTGTTATTACTTTATTTCACCAAATAGAAATGCACATGCTACACTTCTTTTTTCAGGATGTGAGACACCCCACCGACACCCTATGTCTCGCAATTCAAAAGAGCTCCAAACAAACACATCACCAAGGACAACAGCAACATAATGACATCTGTCCTCTGGTGACGTCTGTCTGTCTATCTATCTATCTATATATCTATCTATATATATATACTGTATATACACGATCTTCACATTGTACTCTTTGCACATAAAGACTTGAATATAATAAAGACTTGAATATAGTCTCTGCACAGCAGAGCCTAACAGGAGGTAGGCTGCTCCCTGAACAAATCACTTCAACTCATGAAGCAATTTCCGGTGCTGTGTGAGTCCCGGTGTAATAAGCAGTAAACAAGCATATCAGTCAATTGTAGACTGCAATAGAGCAATTCTCACTGTCCAAACATGAATTAAATATATGCTAGAGAGGTCTTGTAAACAACTGAATGTTGCACCCACGGTAATGCATGTTGTTCACGGCAAAGTCCTTCGATGACTCATTGGTTGATTACATTATAAGTGGAACAGAATAGTACTACAAGCCAAGTAAATAAGACAATAATTGCACTGCGATTGTTCACGTTTTTAATTCATTCAATGTCAGATTTGCCAATTAGGTTAACCCGCACGCACACACACACGGGCGCGCGCTCACACACACACACACACACACACACACACACACACACACACACACACACACAAGGAATGAACATATCCTGGTTGAATTCGTGTTGAAATCACGCATCATCAACGCAAACACAACAACTCCACAGCGCAGCATCTCATCCGCGGTGCTCACGAAGCAAGCGATCGAAGTTGAGCCAATGAGAGAGTCGGCAAGGAAACGAGACTCGGGCCGCCTCGTTAATCGACTACGGAAGCGGGAGGCAACGCGTTGAGTAATTGCATGTTGGCGTCTTTTAATTAGCACTTAGGCTTATTGCTCACTGTTTCCCCAGGTGCCACACGGCACACACACGCCGACCAGCAGCAACCATTTGTCTGAAGGAGAAGACAACCCCCCTTTCATTGGAGAGCCATGGGGGCGTATCAGCCACAGTCACTCATTGAACTCAAAGCCGGTGGTTGTGGAAATAATAATGATTGTGATTTCTTGTCAGTCATCCTTTATATATATATGTGTGTGTGTGTGTGTGTGTGTGTGTGTGTGTGTGTGTGTGTGTGTGTGTGTGTGTGTGTGTGTGTGTGAGCATCTTACAATCCATCTAGGTGAAAAGCAGTGTGTGTACTTGATTTAAATACAATTAAGTCTTTTAGCATTGGTCGTGTTTGGTGTTTTCCTGCCTTTTATGAATATAATTACAGCAGGATTGGATTTAATTAAATATGAAATATTGTTGCAACGCGAAACAAAAAACATGTTTCTGTGGTGGTTGTAGTTGGCTAATAGGGTTTTTCTTACATCATAGAGAAGAGAGAAAGAAAGAAGAAAGGGATTTTTATAGGGTACGAAAACCACACACACATACACACATACACACGCACGCATGCACGTGCACACACAACTACAAATGTTATTTCAAGTTAGAAGCATTTTATTGGTTGAAAAGAACAGAAGACAGGAAAACAGAGCCAATTTACAGAAGACACTTGTGCAACATTACAAGGCTGCTCAACTTTCTTTCACAGAACCTCAAAAGGCACCAATCAGCACACTGGGTTCCAGAGATGAAAGAGATGAAACAAAACAGCGTGTCATAATGACACTGGAATAAAGGGGGTGAAGGAAAACAGTATCGATGGTCAAAATGAGGTAAACCACAATTGTTTTTTGTTTATTTTTTACCTTTATTTAACCAGGTCGGTCTCACTGAGATTAAACATCTCTTTTAATCTCACCTGGCCAAGACAGCAGCAGCGTACAATAAAACACACTAATACAAACTGCATAACTTATGGATTATGGATCCATATTTTGGTCTTTTCTCTGCAGCGGTGCTGCTGACAGTGATAGCTGGCTGGCTCTCCGCCAGACTATTTCTTGCCGAATCTCTGTGGCACAGCCATACTCCAGATCTGACTAGGGGCGCCCGCCCAGTCACGAGACTGTATCCTCTCCTCGGACACTACCTGGCCCCTGGAGCCACGGCCAAACCTGAGGGAGAGAGAGAGAGAGAGAGAGAGAGAGAGAGAGAGAGAGAGAGAGACAGACAGACTTAAGGAGCACCCCTGCATAATATTTCATTAGAATAAAACATTTGTGTAAATAATAAATAATAATTAGTTGCAAAGGCAAATTTCCAACCTTGAGATTTACCACACATGTATATGAGCTCAGTATGTTTTCACTAACATTTTCACTTCTAGACGGTGAAGGGTCAGGCGACAGAAGTCGAGTCTATTAAACATTCACATATGAAAAGAGTGGTGCAGATGGCAGGAGTCTCTTCTGAGAGAGACAGAGAGATAGAGAGACAGAGCGAGACAGAGAGAGAAAGAGAGAGAGGCCTCACCTCTGGGGCTGGTGGAGGACAGAGTTCCTGGTGTCTCTCTGGGATCCCAGCAGCAGAGATTTCAGTGCTGACATCAGCATACGATCTTCCACCCGGTTATCTATGTCATCATTAAGCTGGGTCACACACACACACACACACACACACAAACACACACACACACACAAACACACACACAAATTTAATGCACAATTTTCTACACTTTTATTGATTCAAGAATAACAAATACCAAACACTGGCATGAGGGAGCCCCATTTCTCAACTTAATTTCCTGCAAAAGACATCTCAAACCATTGTGACATAGTTGTGGAGCTAGTCCGTAGTCTAGTCTACGGTATAACAGTTGGAATACAAAGTGTTTCTAGTCAGTAATACGACTGATGATCTGCCCATCCTACCAGCCCCAGCAGGCGGTCGACCACGCTCTCCTCCACGCTGTCAGGCAGGATATCATTGGTCTCCACCGGTCCCTGCTCCTGAACTGCGTGATTGACACCGGCCGCGGCCAATATCAGAGCTAGGAGCGTCAGCGCAGCCGTGGCGTCCATGAGGTCAGACCGATGGTTGAACACACTGAAGTTTGAAGAACGTCGGACGTCAGGCCAAGGGTTCTCTCCTTTCCAGGCTTGTTCAAGGATTCTCGCGTGTCTGCAGGGTCCAGCAGAACTTCAATGAAGACAGCACCCCTCAGCCCACACTTATATAGTATACCCCCTCCCCGCGACGACAGCCTGTCACCCCGACCCCCCACGGGGCAAGGTGCTGAGAAGTGGGACGGGGGGACGGAGGACGGGGGACGGGCGGGTGGTGTAAAGCGCTCTGGGTATCCTCCAGGTCCATTTAGAAGGACATTAGTGCATTAGTGCAGATGGAGAGCAAGGGGTGTCTTCTTATGGGGCCCCTGGGGGCCAACACATCGTGGCTCTCCAGGTTATTAAACAGATAAATCCATGTAAATGGACCCACATCCGCCCACTCCTCTGGTGCAGTACAGATGTGACAACAGACGACCTTCACTGAAGACAGATGATTCCTGATTGGGGGTTAGAGTAAATGTACTAATAATGTACTAATATAGAGCTGTAAACTTAATTGCTAAAATAAAAATACAAAAAGAAATAAAAACTTGATGAAACTACCACTGAACAATGTATACCATGATATAACGATTAATGAAGTTAATAATCACCATGTTTATATATTACATATTACATATATCCATTTTCACACATTTTAATATTATAAATACTCTGTAATCTGTATATATATAAACCAGGAAATGCATACAAAAAGAGAGCCAGCATAGACCGCACCATTGAGAATACTGGTTTTAATGGAATTAACCCTATCAGTGCAATAACTAAGTATAACTATAACTATAACTATAACTAGGTTGTGTTTGGGGCGCACATACACATGTGTGTATGTGTGTGCGTGTGTGTATGTGTGTGTGTGTGTGTGTGTGTGTGTGTGTGTGTGTGTGCCTGTGTGTGTGTGTGTGTGTCAATCAGTGACTTACCCTATGTGGAATATCGAACAGATTTGGCTTATAAACAAACCTAATGGGTGACACTCCACTTATTCCAGCTTTTAAAAAAGCCTTAAGAGAGCACGCACACACACACACACACACACACACACACACACACACATGATTCACAGGAGATATTTCTGCCTTAGGGCGAAGGGTGTTGCTGATTTAATGTAGTACAATCATTAAAAATGAATACAATTCTTCATTCCATGTTCATAATTTATGATTATTTAAATATAATGTTCTAATTAACTAATTTACTACATCTGAAAGATCAACCGTGTAACTGTCTATTTAATTATATATAGTGAACAATGTGTGTGTGTGTGTGTGTGTGTGTATGTGTGTGTGCGTGTACGTGCACGCACATATGCGTGTGTTTTTATTGGGTCCTTAATTTCAATAGGGGCGACATAACCTTGAATATATGTGTAGCAGTGGGATTTTACCCATAAGGAATATGTTACATGCGTGATGTCAGAATCCACATCACATATTAAATATATGTCTTAATACGCAGCCTATGCAGTTAGTCTTGTGTTCATAGTCTTAGTATTTCAACCGCGGTGTGGCCTATTTCGACAGTAGAGAATGTGAGTAATGGCTCCCTCTGGTGGGGGAAGGACAAATGACCACAATACGTCTCTGGGAAACAATTGCCTCTGTAAAATCGCTTCAACTTTTATTCAACACGACATATGTAAATGTATTCTAATCAGTATTTGTATTTTATTTACAATGTTAAAACAGTGCATCCAAACAAAAATAAATTAAAACATTGACCAAAAAACCCCGAAAAAAACAAAAACAAAGGGATGGCGTCAGAACAGCAGTATAACGTTCATGCATCTATCACAAGATTGTCCAGCAATACCTAAAACAAGCTCCTTGAACATGCTTCACAGCCACTTCCTGCACCCAAATGCACCGACACGGCCAGTCAAAGTCCTTGTTACGTGCCAATGTACTTGCCAAACGTTAAGTGTTTCTTATTTCCGAGTGTGTTCTTAAAAACGGGTGTCGCTCCTGGCAGACATGTTCCATAACTCTCCAGGGAGTCCTCCCTCATGCCCACTTTATTTCAAATGAGCTGGGATGCATTCCCATTTCTATAGGTTTTCAATAGATACTTGTTTTCCCCTAATACAGTAGCGCCACATATGCCAGTTTTACAATAAGGCACTTAATTGTAATGCAATTAGAAATGTAAGTACCAAAGAAATAATTTACAATTACATCCTGGTTGGCACAGGCTCCTTCTCCAGGTACATTGTTTCAAGCAGGTTAGTACATTTCATCAAATCATTTGATATATATTTTTTTTTTTACAAAGGAGATGACATCCCCTTTTACAAAAAACGCTCCTGTTATCTGAAACCTCATACATTTCATTTCTTTTCTTTTTTATTCACACGAATATATGTGGGAATAGGGTGTGTTTTTTATTGAAAGTATAGATTCTATTGTTTTGATGTACCTTCATGGACCTTTGACCCACGAGAGCTATTCAGAGACAACAAACAAACCAAAGGGTGTATATTTGTCAGATGAGCTGATCACGCTAGTTCCGCTAGCAGATGAAACGTTGACACTACAAGGTTTTCATCTGATAACGGTGCTCTTATCATAGTCCTGATCTTATTCAAGTTCACTCAGACAACAAAAAAGAATGGTTCTAATAAATTCACTTAAGATCATAGCTAACCATGAATTAAAATTAAAAAAACAGGCTCTACTGTGATGATTGTGTGTATCTGCGTAGAATTACACACAAACAAAAAACAGACAAACATGTTCTGGCTCGTCAACCGAAACCAAAAGCACATCGGATGTTTGAGTCACAAGTTCTAAGCAACTGATAACGCTTCCCATGTTATGCTCATTAAAATAACTCCCAAAAACATGTTGCATATAAAATATATGTTTTGACCATTTTAGATTTGTGTAGACAGCAGCTAAGGCAAGAAGCTTGTGTTCACAGGCTGTGGCTTCACGTTGAACAACTTTGCCCAACGTTTGCCTTTCTGTTTGTTTGTGTGTGTTGCTCACCTTGTGTGTGTGTGTGTGTGTGTGTGTGTGTGTGTGTTGCAATCTCCTTTGATGTGTCGGTCAATATTGCTACCGGTGGGTGTGTGAAGTCTATTTGAGAGCTGCTTCTGGTGACTGCACTCAAATCGAGCGAGCTACACTCTTGACTATTGATCCATGAGGCTCAACAGTATTGACTGTAAAATAGTGAAATAGAAATGCAGTGCAAATATAGACAATTCCCATGCCGGCCCTCAGACCAGCCACTGTGTGTGTGTGTGTGTGTGTGTGCATGTGTGTGTTATGAGTGTAAGGCGAAAGATAGAAAGATCAGCTCAGGAATTAATGCCCGGTGAATACGTTAATATTGCTGCAGTGCGGTGAGCAGAGGCAGTTCATGATGTCATCAGGTGCCTGGTGCACTTCAGAAGTCACTTGCCGTGGCGAGGTGCCGTCGCCAGCAGCAGCTCATCCACGGGGGAGTGATTTGAAACCCGTGTCGTGATTGGGTCGGTTGCTGCAGTGCACACAGGGTGAGCTAGGAGGCGCTGTCGCTCCAGTGGGTGGTCCATTCCTTCTTCTGGATGGGCCCCGGCTTCTCCGTGGAGAACTGGGGTCTGTCCTGGCGAGGGATCTTCACCGCGTGGTACTGGGGAACCTTGTCTTTGTAGTGGGCCCGTCGGAAAAAGCCACACTGTGGACGAAAACGGAGGAAGGGAGGAAATATGTAAATACTCACAAGGGCACGGGTTTGCTAAATGTATTCCAGGGATGTGCTATCCTGGTCAATATATTGAATACCGAGCAGAGGGCAGAAAGCACGTATTCTGTTGTAGACAAACAGACACAAAAAGTGTAGTGCCGCATGCTTCACATTTTAATTTAGTTCCATTGTGAAGGAACTTTAACCGCACGCTCCACTCTCAAAAGTGCCACTGTGAGGAAAGCATACACACACACACACACACACACACACAAACACAGAGAGCACACAGCACACAGAACAAAGCACACCTATTGAAATGTTCATTCTGGCTTAAAAGCTAAGAGTGAGGCTTAGAGGTGGAGTAGGACTGGGGGTGACGTGGAGAAGAATAGCGTGGAAGGCTGTGCTGGGAAGGACAAACTCTACGTGAAGTGGACCACTCAGAACCGCTGCCAGAATGAACAAGTAATCCTTCACACACTTCCAGGTCGAGCCCAGAGGCACAGCGAAACACAACAGAACAGCTCCTCCGAAGGCCTGCGTGGCGAGAGCTCTGGGTGGTGGTCAGAAGGCACACAGCACGGTAGAGGGAAACGTTTAGCTCACCGATAACTGCTTATTGTATTAAAATTGTTCATTTGAGAAATAAACTTTTCATTTCAATTGACATGAATTAGAATAAGATGAAATAAGATAAAACTGTATTGTCTGATCTCTGAATATTTAACGGTATATCGTAAGCCATCAAACGCGAGGCGAGTTGCACTACTTGCTTTCCCTGCGTGTCGTTAGTCAAACTGCGTGTCACCTGCGTTGATTACTAATTGTGTTCACCTGTGCTCCCTGGTTTCTGCCCCTGTTAGTCTGATTGCCCTCTGTTCCACGCCTGGCACCCGTACTGAACACCACCCCAAGCAGACCATCACAGCTGTCGCACCATGCCCCTCTGTTCTGCACACCAAGGCACATCAAAGCTAGGGGGGGGGGAGGGGGGGGGGGTGTGGGTGGGGGGGGGGGGGGGGGGGGGGGGGGGGGGGGGGGGAGGGGGGGGGGGGGGGGGGGGGGGGGGGGTCTTTATTTGTGGGGGTGACCCTATAGCTCAGAGGCCTGCTTCTCCGCCTCCGAGGGCTGGACCCCCAGGTGGGCGCGGTAGAACTCCTTCTCAT
>OOFB01015300.1:19631-40591 GCA_900323305.1 Trachyrincus murrayi | reverse complement strand
CTTGCTTAAAATCCTTTCAAGGGTCCTTTTGCTTAGTACAATACCATGTGAATCAGCAAGCAAATGAAGTATTTCATCTGTTGTAAAGCCACGTTTAAAGTAATCCTCAATGTACTCACAATCCATTTCCGTGTCAAATTGAATAGGAGAACTCATGCCAAAGAGCTGCTACTTTGACATAATTATGACTTTCTATCTCATAATTTCGGGGATATTTTTATTATCAAGTCTTAGTTTTCATCTTTTTTTTTTCTTTTACTGGCGGAAATGGGCTTCCATAGATACCTGAAAAATCTACTTAAGTACAGTAACGAAGTATTTGTACTTCGTTACTTCCCACCTCTGTCTCTGGCTCATATTTATATCAAGCCACTCCTCAATATTTGCAGTACAACTTGCATCACAACCAATGTTCCTGACATACACCATGATGGCTGTTAGGCAGAGAGCACACATTGCATTGCTTGGTGTTCTATCTATCATTATTATCAATACACTATTTTACCATTTACTTTTGAAAAATGATACAGTGAGAGTGAGTCAAATTCCCTCGGAGTACCTGGAGGACCTGCCTGGCTGTTTGGCCATCATCAATGGAGACTTGAAAGGTTCAACATATGAACAGCTCATGGGATCTAGTAGACCAGCAACCTTGCCTCGAAAATTCTACCCTAATGTGACAGAAGACTGCACGGCATATGTCACAAGAAGAGGGTTCACCACAGTGCCTCTGAGTGTGGAGGAGCAAGACTTTCCCATTGCCTACTCCATGGTGATCCATGAAAAAGTGGAGATGTTTGAGCGACTCTTACGTGCCGTTTACCATCCTCAGAATATCTACTGTGTCCATGTGGACAGGAAATCTTCTCAGGACTTCTTGAATGCTGTTATCGCAATTGTTTCCTGTTTCCCCAATGTGTTCATAGCCAGCAAATTAGAAAGTGTTGTTTACGCAACGTGGTCTCGGGTCCAAGCCGATTTGAATTGCATGAAAGACCTGCTGCAGTCACCCGTCCAGTGGAAATACCTGCTCAACACCTGCGGGGCAGATTTACCCATCAAAACCAATGCAGAGATGGTGAATGCACTGCGACTGCTCAATGGAAGGAACAGCATGGAATCGGAAGCCACCAACGCTTACAAAAAGAATCGCTGGAAGTACCATTACAACGTCACCGACCGCATCTCCAAGACAGATGTCGAGAAGAGCCCGCCTCCTATTAGCAGCCCTATGTACCAGGGAAACGCATACTTTGTCGTGACAAGAGAGTTTGTGAGACATGTGCTCGAGGACCCAGAGATTCAGACATTTCTGGAATGGGAGAAGGACACCTATAGTCCAGACGAACACCTGTGGGCCACTCTTCAACGGATGCCATCGGTGCCTGGATCAAAGCCTCCCAACGACAAGTACGATGAGTCCGACATGCTTGCCATCGCTCGCCTGGTGAAGTGGAGTTATTTAGAGGGCGACGTTTCCAAAGGGGCTCCCTATCCTCCGTGCAGCGGCGCTCACAGAAGAGCCATCTGCCTGTATGGGGCCGGTGACCTCCGCTGGCTATTTCAACAGCAACACCTTATAGCAAACAAATTTGATCCAGAGGTCAATGACATTAGCATTAGATGCATAGAAGCATATCTCAACTTTAAATCACGGAGGGATCGTCACGCTCAAACCGAGGACCTGTTGCTATCGTGTAGGCCTATAGTCTCTTACCTGAGATAGGCCGGCGAATACAAACGGTTGTGTGTCATGTCGGGGGAAGGGAAATGAAGTGTAAATGTATTCATGTGGATGTAAATAAGAGTTAAATATAAAATAGCGGAAAGCCGTTTATATGTGTTTGTATGTTGATTGTAATGTTTTGTGCCATTGATAAATATAGTTGAGTTCAAAGAAATCTTCAATAGAACAGCGGTGCCATCTAGTGGGTAACAACTAGACAGTAGGCTCATGGATGTATTATAAGTATATATATATTTCAGGATATATAGTGAATATCCAAGTTTAATATGGGGGAAAAGCAAGGATTCAAAGTGGTTTAGTTGAATTTTATGAGGCCTAATTGTGAAAATGAGTAGCCTTATTGTGTACACTGAGTAAATGCTGTAACATTGAACACTGCAATAAAAGGTTACTTTTCTACATGAAACAAAGTAGACCTACTCTAATTCATGAGTAGCCTACTGTGCCAAATATGTCTAAGGCTCGAATAAAAAACGTATCAATGCTCCATTATATTTGTGTCTTGGCCTATTTTAAGTAGACTGCTAATTAAGTAACCTACTACAATATTTAACAAGAATATATACATTTCTCCACGTGTCTGTCAAGCAGTTTGTGTGATTTAGAAAGTAGGTGAAGTTGAGTTAAATATAGGCCTAGGTCACCGAGGTCCGGACCTCAGTAATTATTGCATAGTAGCCTATTAGAATATAGCACGGCTGATCTGTGTAGGTGGGTTGACCAAACGCTGGCTCTATAGAGAGGAGTGCTTCGTTTGGAAGACCCCTCTGCTCGGCAGGTATAGCCTATCGCTAGACACACGGGACCCACTACACGGTGATCGCGTCTTTAGTTCCCTGCTGTAATTCGGAGCGTGAATAGCTGTTGAATATTCAATATCTATATATATCGACTCCGGAAGGCCCGGCCCCATGGGACGGGATTTCTGGCAATTGGCAACGCCTCCCATTCGCTTTGCATTGGACGCGATATCGCGTGGGGCAACGGCTCGCATGCGAGCGGGGTCTTGTTGAAAGGCTGGGACAAAAGTTGAGCTTCAGTTAACCTTAGGGCTTGTGTCCATATAGTTTTTTCTGATCGCTCCGACTTCTTTGTGGGGCAGTTTTCAGCCTCAACAATACATCAAAGCATATTTGGAAACCACATTAACATGTAAAACCATCACGGCATAATATTTGAAAACCCCAACATAACGGTTCACAAGAGTAGCTTACAGTATTCACCACGCTTCTTTTTAATGATTTGTGCATCATCAGCGCCATCAACTGGACTGTTGATCATCAGTTATTGGTTAAAAGTCAGGAAAACCTTTCTCTCTCTGTGAGTGTGTGTGTGTGTCACTCCGTTTCAAAGTTGACCACACTAGTTGACAATCTTAGACCAACACACAAATCACACATTAACAAAAACACATTACTTTAGAAATGCAGTGGTGCCAGTCTGCAGTGGATAAGTAGTGGAAAAATAGAGGAGCAGAGAGCAACTGACCGCACCAGAGCACAAATCATTTTGGGGTGATAAAATAGTCTCTCTTCTTGACCCAAGCTGCTACACGTAAGATTTTGACTCCTCCCTGAAACATCCTGATGTGAGGCACAAGAACCATTCAAGTGAGAGGCAACAGTGAGACATTTAATTTTAAAGCAGAACTTAAAGCAGTGGACGTTAACAGTAAAAGTGTGAAACCAAATCTACTCTAGAAAACCTCTCAGTGGGTAGACCTAAAATGCAGTTTAAATCAGGGTAAACATAAAAATATATTAATCTCTCTCCTTTGTCGCCATTTGAATATAAATATATATATATATGCTTCAATGTAATGAAGCATAACATGCAGCAACAATTTGTAACATAGTGCCTCAAATAAATTGTAGGTACAACAGTAACTAGGAAACATTTGGCATGATAAAGTACATAAAATGGTTATAAAAATGCTTTTTTTTTTAGGTAGCTCACAAGAGCACTAGGGATGAAGCACTCTGCACACTTAGAGAAAGCCAAGTCCCAGCGTGTAGCAAGGCAGCAGAGCTGGAGAAAGCCACTTCTCTGATTCAAAAGGCTATAGGTGTCCGGTCATCATCCATCCATCCATCCATCCGTATACAAGCGCCTGTGGGTTTTAGCTTTTCCACGCATCGCTCCGTTTTGCTCTCCACGCTGCGTCGCAGTGCAGTCAGTATCGTCGCTCACTCGGGAACAGCCGCTGCTGCCATCTCCACTTTACCGTGTGCGTCCTGGTCCGTTCTGTACACAGAGATCCAATCAGGCCATCAGAAATCTAACCAAGCTGGACTCCACTGAAAAAAGAACAACAGGCTACAAATCTGTCATATCTCAGCTCTCTGATGATTAAGTGTTAAGGGTTCCAGGTGACATTTGATCGAGGAAAAATAAATTGGGGGAGAGTAGGAGAGATTATTATGAGGGGGGGGAACGACTTTAGGATCGGTTTTAGGCTTACGTTCTAAAACCTACACTCACTTTTTAAAGCACGGGGGAAAACACTTTTATCGTTGAACAGATCCAGGGCGTTGCACGCTCTGGGAGTCATTCTGCACTCTAGTCTGGCACTATCAAAAGGGGGTAAACCTTGTGTCCATCCGGTGAGTTATGTCTGATGCTCATGCGCCATAACGTACACCGTAAAAGAGCAAGCAAACACACTATGGACTGTAGTCTAGTTTAGCCGATCAGTTTTTCTCCAGCAACACTTAAATTTCACTTTCCATAAAATATTCTTCAACTGTGCACAGTACAAACCAAAAATCTAACACATATAATGCATGCTCTGGTTACTTTACACTACCTGACCTAACTATTTGTAATGTTAAATACTGAGGGGGTGGACATTATGAGATTCTACTCTACATCTTCACATCCGTAAATGTCCATTAGACTTCTTTTGTCAAATAGCAGGGAACTGTTGTGCAGTGAGGCATGCAGAGAGCTGTGGGAAAGGTATATAGTGGAGGGTAGTTACTGGAGAAACTGTGCAAGTGCAAGGCTACAGTGCACGCACACGCACACACACACACACACACACCACAGTGAATATGTCATACTGCTGTCCAATGGTCCCACCTCACCCAGTGATGGAGCCCCCGGGAGTCATGACACATACTTACAGGGTACTAACCCGCTTAGAGTCTAAACCTGCGTTGTTCACCAAACAGCCTGGGGAGTTTCACGGAATGCACCATTCCCAAATTTACCCTACACATGGAAGGCCTTTAGAATCTCAGGAATACGTTATCCAAAGCTGTGGACGCTGCCGTTGACCCAAAATTATATATATAGCATTCGTGTTGAACCAAAAACCAATCCAGATACTTTCTTTTTGAAATAAACTTCTCATCTTGCCAATATAAAAATATAGCAAAGGTTAAAAGAGACAAATGGGTCGTCAAATGGGTGTTGCCGATGAAAAGGGACACAGATTCATGTGTATAGTTGCATTCTTATAAGCCAATCAATTCAGTGTTAGTTTCGTGCGGAAAATAATAGTTTTTTTAACAACAATGCCTAGACACCTGGCTTGCATGAATGTGCAAATACCTTTTACGGGATTTCCTATTTTTTTCGTCGTCAAACCTTTAAGGGGAGCAGGGAAAGGGGGTTAGGGAGTAGAGAAATACACAGCCAATAGGAACCAGACATTTAAAAAAGGAGCACTACACAACATTTGACACAGGAAGTAGTTCTAAAGCGCACTCGGCTGCCATGCAAATCATCCGCGTCGCAGCATTCTCAGACATCAAACTCAAAACCAGACACCTTAGCGTTTAAAATGGACTGTTTCTCTGGATAACAACACAAAGGACAAAATGGATTCCTCTTCTTTTTTTCCCCCCTTAACTAGAAACGCCTCCTGAATCCAGTGCTTACATCTCACGACTCATAATTGTGATAACAGCACAACACTTGAAAGAGCACTGTTTCAAGTGAGTGCAACGTAATAAATACTTACTCTTTGATACAATCTGGTATCGACACATACTCCATAGGAACCAACTCGGCCAGGTCTGTCAGGTTGTACACAAACTTTATCTTCTGGGTGAATTTGGAGCTGGAAATGAACACATGACATTATCGAAAGATTACAAAGCACGAGCACCACTGAAAAAGCATGTGTATGAATAAATTACCATCATACCTGATGAAGGGTTTTGTGAGTGCCAACAGAGTCCGGATAAACCAGGAAGGATGGACTATAATCAAAGACTTCAAGTTCTTCCTTAACCTGCAAACAAGAGCACAATAGCACCTTTAGTCAATACAAATTAATTTACACTGTGTAGTAAAACACAGTATACAGTTACACAATACAGTTACACAGTTACACAATACACAGTTACACAGTTAAAGAGCGCCTGAGAGACAAGAAGAGTGTGTGTGTCTTGGTCATAAAAGTGATGCAACATGCTACGCATATGTTAGCTTATCCTGTTGGCTTTACATCAGGCCTCATAAGAGGTGGAGCGGAAGCGTGTTATACTATTAAGCAGTCTCTTTCAAGTTGTACAAAAAAATTATAAGAATCACAAATCTGGATTTGGCTGTGAAATATAAATCGGGCATACTTTGCTGAATGCTGTGACCAACCGAAAAACTTTTTCAATTGGTCACATTTTCCATTTCATGGCTGTGTGACGAGCAGCCCAGCAGGCACCTCACCTCCTGTCTATCTGCTGGTAGCACTTCCTCAGCCAGCCCACAGTCGGCATCTTTTTTCTAGATGTCGCCCCGTTCAAATACACAATCATGTAGTTCTCAGCCACCAGGAGCTCAAGAGTTCCTATAACATACCTTAAAAAGACAAGTTCAACACACAAATTAGTAGGGGTACCAAACATCCTCTTCTTTACAAGGGATCTGAAAAAGAATAAGTAAAAAAAAAAAGGCCTCACTTAAATAGATTGTCCATGATGTAGCGGTAATTTGGTTGACTGCTCTCCGGCATGAAGCACACCGCGAACACGATGATGGCGTTCAAACCATCGCCGTAGTAGCCTTCAGAGGAGGGGAAAACAACAGAGTCAACGCTAACCTTTTAGTGTTCGAACACGCAGTTGTGCATGTTGGCTGGATACCAGGGCAAGAAATGTAACAAGGGCTAATGCGTTTCGGGGGCATTTCGGAACATTTCCGACGCAATTTTATAAAATGTTGGGAAATACATGACATATATGTTGCATGACAGACTAATATTCATGGACTCCAATGAAAAACGTAATCTGGACTTGCTTTGCAAAATAGAGTAAAATACGGAAGTTTTTATTTTACGGAGGCATTCGTCATCCAAATGTTCTCGGGCAATTCTATTCTAAGGGGCAAAATGCACCAGGCCCCCCCGTGTTCATTTCTGACCACGCCGTACACGGCACGTGTCCACACTGACCTCCGTGACTGATGACCTTCTTGTAGGGCTCAATGGCCTTCATGTCCACGCGGTGCTCCTGGTCGCCGATGCGAAAGACCCTCCAGCGTCTGCCCTCCTCTCTCTCCTCGGAGGCAGAGTACTCCTGCACCGTCTCCACGCCCTTCTGGAGCAGCTCCGTGGTTTTGGGCTTTGGCAGATCATCTAAAAAAATATATATGTATAAAATAAAAAGACATTGGAAGGCAGGGGTGTTAAAAGAGTCACAGAGGCAGCTCGTCACGTCTCTAAACTAATTCTCAGTCGAGTTTATGAGAGCATTGGACTGTTTAATGTAGAGTTATCCTCTATGGAGTAAACGGCACTATACAACAGCAATTAATTGTTCTGCTTACTCCGTGGACACTTTTTTTAAAACGACTATTTCGCATGTCCAATTAAGAAACAAATGAATCAGATGAATTGACAATTCCAGACAAAATGAATACGGTCTTTTTTGCATGCAACAAGCAGGAAGGGGAATAACGTGAAATGAACCACATTCATTTTTTAGAACAAAATTGATTTAGATACAAGTGAAATATATATATATTATCAAATATATTATTATATCCATTATTTAAAAAATCTAATAGTTTTCTGTTCATCAATATCATTTTAACAGTGACTATGCAGTTTATTTGAAAATCAGGAAACTTTCACAGAAGGGAACCGACGTGCATGATCGTGGACACGAAAACGAGAAAATGGCAAGAAAAAGAAAAGTTACAAACGTCATACTTGATTTGTTTACACACCGTTGATGCACACACACACACACACACACACACACACAGACACAGAGGTGTAGCAGATCACAATTTGTTTTGGTTGATTTTTTGACTTTGCTGCCCGGGACAAAACACAGCGCCGCCCGGCAGGAACCCTTACCACAATGACGACGCAAACCTGCTGCTGGCATGCAGCAGGTTTCCAGGCTAAGAATGGAAACAATCCTTCCCGGGGACACAGAGGAAACGCAGCATTGTGGAGACAAAAAACAAAACAAGGCAACACTGTAAACTACACGTCCTCTCCGGGCCACGGACCGACAGAACTGCACTCGTTCAAGTACGGAGAAAGCTGGTGCATGGTTCCACTCAGAGCAACATATTTGGCCACTGGTGAAACACAAAAATAGCAATCTAGTATAAACACTCTTGTTCTGGTGTTTGGTGTAAGCCGTTTAAGTGAGCGTGAGACTGGGCACGCCACAGCTCATTATGCGTCATCCTTTTTAGTGCACCACAACCATCCCAGCTCCCTTTGAACTATAAATACATAACCTGTCCTATTCTTTGGGAGGACAACGTCAAAGCAACAGCAGAATCACATGGAGAACCATGAGCTCGTACCCTCCCACTCAAACTCGTTGCTGTTCTCGGAGGGTGTGTCTATGTCGTCGAGGTCCAGCTCTGTGCTGTCATCCAGCTCATCGGACAGCAGGGAGCCCTCGCTGCGGTCCAGAGTGAGGCTGATGTCTGGGGCGGCAAGCTTCTTCTTGGGCTTCTTGCCCTGGTTCATTGGGTAGCCTGAAGAGGAGGAGACCATAGCATCAGTGGGTTGGAAAATGACACATTTTAGGGCTCACCATAGCACATGAGGCCAAGTTAAAGCCACATTGCCCTCGTGATCTCTCGGTTTACCGGGATCCCTGTCCCCGGACGGTCCACCGAACAGCTCCTCGTCTAGGTCTTCTTCTTCTGGCAGGGGCCTGGCGAATGACAGGAGAGGTCAGTGTTCCGTGTGGGATAATGGGGACACACGTGACGCTCAGCACCACCTGGGTCAATGCCTTGCAGTAGGTCACTAACATACCCTGGGAAGTCCTCATCCTGCCACTCCTCCTTAAGCTCCACTCCTTCCATTCGCAGGCGAGCCTCAGTGGTGGCGACTGACTCCTGTCGCTCCAAACTGGGACAGAACAAAAATAATAGTAAGTTATATATGACACATTCATTTATTCCATGATATTCAACTCAAATGCCTAGTTTTAGTTCAAGTTAAAGCTAATATATTTGAACAAATTATTGCTTGGTGCTGAACTGCAGCTTGTGACTTTTATATAATTACCTCAAAGTATTATTATAAAAAATGTAAAGCACCTCGGGCCCTGGTGAAGGGCACTATAAAAATCTAAGTCCTTATTATTATTTTTTATTAAAATTCCTATAAAACGTGTTAGGAAAAGGAAAGGCATGACTCAGTAAATAGATGCGGTGTGTGGAGCAGCACTAATCGATACTCATGTTCCTCCAGGTTCATTAGGAATCTCTCCTGGAGCATGGACTTTCAAACAGCAACATAAGAAGATCAGTGGCGTCTTGGTAAGCTTTGAGGCTCAGCACCAGTGTTCTTGAGGGCTTAGTTTTTTTGCTATAAACGTTGTTTCTGCAGTGCACAGTGCTCCACGTGATTCACTAATCACAAACATGAACACACTCCCAGACACAAAAGCATTCTAAGCAAGTGCACGAGACATTTCAGAGAGCGGTTAGGTACACTGATCTCCATGATGCTCTATACCTCAAATCCAGCCGATACGGTGGAGAAATGGTAGGAATGTGTGTGTTTTAAGCAAACCATTGCAAAGCAACGGAACCTAGACAGCTGGTGCACATGCTTCTACCACCTGGCCTCTCCAACTGGAGCCTGGGACTTGTCCCACTGACGGAAGGCATCAACTGGGCGACGGCAAACTGAGATCTATTTGTGAAGACACCCGAGAGAGTGGGGTACTTCTTGTGGTCTTTATCTGCACGGTCCAAAGGTCAACGAGAATGACCCCTGTGATGTATAAATGACCAACACACATTGTGTCTGAGTGAAGAGGAGCAGTGGCTTTTAGGATAATAAATCAATAAACAAATCCTGAGTTGCAATCACCTCTTGCTTAGACCCGACTTTCTAGTTTCTGCTGTATCAAATGTGCGAAAACGGTTGGTGATCAATCATAACACAGTTTCAGCCAATGAGTCGCAACATGCAAATATTGAATCCGAAAAATAGTTTCAGCAATACCTACACTTACCAAAACAGACATGCCCTGTCACGTCGGACAACTAGACACAAACAACAGCGTTCCTGGTGTCAGTCCTACGAGGGGAATTATTACAAAGTAGACACACAGGCCTATAGGTATTACCTTCCATTGGGTGCGGACCATGCCTGATGGAGACCCACGGGCGTGGAGCTCACAGCTCCCGGGGCGGTGGGTCCATGGTATGGACGATGGAGACCCACGGGCGTGGAGCTCCCAGCTCCCGGGGCGGTGGGTCCATTGTCTGGAGTCGGGCTTCTCTCCGGCGGCGGCGGCGGCGGCGGGGCTGATTTGTTTGGAAGCTCTTCAGCCGCTTCCTCGCTGTTTTCCACAGTGGAAACTGGGCTTTGTTTCAGTTCATCTAAATCCTCCTCTTCGTCAACTTCACCCGACACACCAGACGACGAAGGGCTGGAGGCTCCTCCGTGACCCGGTTCGTCGTAGGTCCTGGGTGTGTCGAGACCTGGGACGCTATTGTGTATACTCATATCACACTTCACGACTTCACTCTCAAGCACATCCGATGCCATACGTCTATTTCCGTAGCCTAGTCTAACGGGTTAGATCGTCTTGAACTGAAGTTATAACGGTCAACTAGCCACATGCGATCGAGGTTACACAATACAACTTCTCTGGGAGTTGCTAGTTAGCGTGCTAGCGGCTTTTAGCAGCACGGCTATCCAAAGGGGATTTATTTTTATTTTTATGTTGACCGCAATCTATGCCTTAATCATATCTTCATATGGCCAAAATGCCGCGTTTATTCCTACCAAATAGGACCACCGCGAACCCTGTCCGAAATGTTGAGGTAGAAAAAAGTCCAGATCAGTTATATGCGCAGTGAGCTCACTTCTCCATTTCCTTCCTCTCTCTTGAGTCCACTCGTGAAAAGCGCTGCACCACGAGCTCGTCGCGAGCAACAACGCCACCTAACAGAAGCGACGGTTGTTGCAACGGGCCACACGCAGTAGGCTGAAAGAGGATCCTGACGTGTAGCGTTATCCCGGTCTAACGCAGTTTCCGTTCTCTTACTTCCTATGGGCCGTGTACGCCAGTTAACAGTCCCCCAGAGCGAGAAGAATAAGAATATGCGAAGAATAACAACAACAACAACAACAACAAGAAGGAGAATAAATATTTTTACGAATCATTTTAGTTTTTACGAATCATTTGACAAAGCAATATCCGAAACATTGAACGGAAACGGATATCCAACTATTAAAAGTCCCGCCCTCTCTCTGAGAACGTCTGGGAACGAGGTTAGGACCCAGCTATATTGATGGGATGATATTGACTAAAGGCGTTAGTCAGTTAGTCAGAGTGGATTTCTTAAATAGCGTTCCTGTATACTCCAGAAGACTGAATAATGGCAATAACTGCAGATGTGTGCCCCGGCTAACTGCATTTTGTACCGCCGTGTGATGTGAGTTCATTGTTGCTTCAGAACTTTCGACAAGTAGTTCAAACGTTAATTGCACCCTTCCAATTAAGCTTTCGATATAGTTGTGGTAGCAAAAGCACATGCAAAATTAAAACTAAATTAAAAAAAGTATGTCAAGTAAAACATTGCTTTAATCGTATGTAATTATTGAATAATTATTTTATGTAATATTTAACTTAAGTATGTCTTCATGTTATGTATGAAGACATGTTATGTGTCCTAAAACATCCGCCAGGTGGCAGCAGATCCTTACAAACCTACAGGAAAGACATTTTGACAACGGTTGAGCCTTCCTTTCTTGGAGGAAGGAATACATCCATGAAGGTGCTACATCCATGTGCTACATCTTTAGCTCAATATAGAATTGACAGTTATCTTATTTAGATTTTGCATTGCAGTATACAATACAAATCAAAATACTATCAGTTCTATATAGAGCCACTACATCTTGTGTTAAACAGGCTATACTAGATAGGCTACAGGAGTTTGAGCAGCTTGTTAAATTAAGAGTTTGGTGCAACACCTTTTCAACCAATCTTAAATAACAATAATTATCCCAAAAAATCGCATTGAACTGTATGTATTATTACATTATGTACCTTATAAACAAAACTAATTAGTAAGTGTAATTATTTGAAGTTGTTGCACACCACATAGCCTAGCAGATCCGATTTGATGTCTACTTAACAGGCTCCCTATTCTGTGTGCTTAGACGATTCAGTGCAATTTCTAATTAAGGGATTGCTATTTATTCTGTGGGATCATTAGGCCTCATCACAAAAACGATAATCCAGACAAATTGAAATGGTATGCTTCTCCTCTGCTTTCTGCTGCGGTTCTGTATGCTAATGAGTCATGTCGCAATTAGAAGGCAAATGTTTCCTGTTAAGCCAAGACAAATCCACTGAGCCAGCCTACACCAAGTCTAGAATAGACAGCATCCAATGTGTATGCAATTCCTATACAATTCAATGGGATACATTCCATGAAAGTTTCACGATCAATACCTTTTGTTGTAAACTCCTCCTGCTGTTTTGATCTGTTTTGCCATTTGTTAAGCTAATAAATAATAGAGTTTTAGCACTGGTATTCAAATTGCTTCGCCTTTTTTCTTTCACAGCCAAGAAGCTGAAAGAGACAAGGATGTTTAACGATGCTATATGAGATATCGACGAGTGAGTAAAACCAGAACACTTAATAATGTCGCATAATAACACTAATAATGCTTGTGTTTCATTCATTCTTTACTCGTTGCTGTTCTCTCCCCTTTCCTTCATGCTGTATTAACTGCAGCTGTGTGTTGCTATGCTTTAACAAGGTTTATAGGTTTAACAACAGGTTGACCTCGGTGGTAAAAGGGGAAAGGAAATGTGGGACAGCGAAGGATTCGGATTACTCTCTGGTAAGAAGAAGAAGAAGAAATAAATGAAAACTTAACACATGCTTCTCCTTTCATCACAAAAGTAGGTCTGCATATTCTAATTAGCCATAGTAGCTGTAACCTATTCTGAAGCTGTAGTCGGCTGTTGAGTTGTTTCATTTTTCTAAATGTTGTGGGAAGTGTTCAAGAGACGCAAAAAAACATCTTTAATGAGAAAAGACAAAAAGGATTCAAGTGCATGTTTTATGCAATCCTTTTTTCGGAGCCTGGGTGAATAATTATTTATGATTGCAAAACCTAAAAGGGAGACTAGGAGATGGCAACTGCAAGGAGACTGGTAAAAAATTTAAAGAGGATGTTGAATTAATATTTCAGGGAAGATGAAATATTGAATGGAAACAAATGAGCATAACATTTAAAACGGCATGATAAATAGTGGTGAGCATCACAAAGGTGGCCCTCACAATTTGTTCTATTTGTTGCCGCAGCCAAAAGGTCTTTTGAATTGATATGATAGCACAAATTAACACGTTTTCTTTAAGGCTTATTGTTCTGCTTCATTAGACTGAATAGCAAGACAAGGATTGGCCTTTATTTAAATTTTTTACTGTAATAATATTCCAATGCGTTTTGGAAAATATTGCCCTTTTCAACTCTGAGAGAGGCACACATTCAGCACAAAATTCCACTTATTTTCTCACCAGGCTGTCACCTTTTATATTTGTCATAACAATCTTGTGTTTTTGTGTAATATTCTAGCGAGACTATTTATTAAAAATGAATTTAATGGCAGTGCTACTTTCTATATACTACTATCTACTATGAAACTCACAAAAATCCAGAGGATGTATCGGCTCACGCTCATTTGTTTTCCGAATGTGAAAATAATTAAATCGGCAAACAAATAATTATTCAAGTCAATGAGAACAATTATCTCAAAGAGGCCTCTGAGACTTGGATGTGCATACTGAATCGATTAATTATCCTGCTAAAGATAATTGAGTGGAACTAACTCTTTTCACTGCTTCCTCGTCCTCGCCTGCTTGTGTGTCTCTGAATTTGATCTTCAAAACAATACACATCATACACAATACACATATTGGGGCTGTTTAGATATAAAATAGTCCCTTCTGAGGAAATTACGCAGGATTGTAATTCTGACATGAAGTAGTATTTGTCAACCATTTTTGACCTTGTATAGTTATGGATTCTATAAGTCTATAAGTCTTCCATAAAATAGCCTGAGCTTTTGAGATTCTGAGGAGTAACCGTGTATTATCATGTAGTGTTGTGAATGTAAGCCACCTGACAGTCTTTCCTGCGTATTACTGATTCATAACAATCTGAGTCAGAGGTCGTGACCTCAACGAAGTACGTGAGGTGTAAAACGTTGTCCCGAGATGCAGTCGCTACTTGAAGTCATCCACAAGTCATCACGTTCATGACCGTCATAAAGACCGGCGTTGAATTGGTGCCCTCCGACGGCCCTGTCCTCGATTTATCATCTGCAGTTGTTATACTTCAGTATTTTATACATACAACAGTGTTTCTTTGGACTGCTTTGAGAGCGACGTGTGACGATTGAATATGAGTGGGCTGCGTCATTAAGGGAAATATCATTGCTCCATTGAATGTCCTGTCAGAGGTTCTGAGCAGTGCATTTAAACGCTGCTGTCATTGTCAACATTGATTAAGGTCAATTGATTTGCAGAGGATTTGCTTGTGTGATCATTATTCTAAATGATCCATTTACTTGAGAGATCAGGTAGACATTTGATGTAAAATCACATATTCCTTTTGTGGCCCATTTTATTCTATTAACTTCTCTGTTCTTCTTCTCGATAATTCCCCCTTGGGACTTAGCCTTTGATAAATATTCTTTTGGTTTTAATTAATGCACCCACTGTGATTTCTTCCTTTCCTTCACCGCTTGTCGTCCCCCCGCCACTAATCTAACAGTGAAGGAAGGGACTTCTGCCACTTGATTAAGGATCGTATGAGACTGTACATGGTGTATGGGCTAATGATCTGTTCTAGCAGCTTTAGGACTTGCTTTCTTTAAGGGCCTTGCTGAAACGCCATGAGATGAATACATTACAGGACCTAACTATACCGCGGCGTGTGGATATATTTTAGCTTTAGTTTGTTCATCTGTGTTTTCAAAGGATATTCGGTCGCATCCTTGTCATTTGATGAATTATAATATCCGTTTTTTTATTATTAGTGGTAATAAATGTAGAACATTGCTTGAAGGTTAACTCTGTTATTTAACTGTGAAATAATAGCAACGCCTTTTAAAGCTGACGTAGAAAGTTAATATTATTGTGGTACATTGGAAAATGCAGCACCCATGCAAGAGTTAAGAATTTTTCAACAATCATTTTTCAATCCATTTTTCCCAATAATAATATTCAAACTCTCAGCTCAGTTATACACATAGAGCCAAATGTTACCAGATTTACAGTACTGACTAGGGTTAAGGCAGCATACAGCTGCTCAGCTCTGTCTGTAATTGTCCAATACATGGCTTGACTCTGTGGTGTCGAGACAGCAAAACGGAGAGGTCAGCAGAGGATAAGGCCTAACTTACTCCACCTAATACCATTGTCAAATTAATTACAGCAATTCAGCATTTTTGATGTACCACTTAATATTTCCTTTTACTTCCAGGGTAATTAAAATGTCCACTGTTCTGACCTTGGGACCATGCCTGGATATAATAAATGGGATAGGATTGTGTTCGGACTGGAATAATTGCCATTTAAGCACAGTGGCATTATGCGGTTGGAACAATGTCAGCTAGAATGTGAAGTTGAACAAATGTCTAACGTGTCACAATGACGTCGCCGTTGTGTACCGCAAAATGACCCGAGACAATACATGGATGAAACATTAACAACAGTACGAGTTAATATTCTATTATTACGTGACATTACGTGCATGACGTCATGCATAATGAATCCGTCAGTGCGGAACAAGAAACAATACATCTCTAGATGATGGCATATAAAGGTATTGACATCCCATTCAGACTTGACTGGAGCTATTCTTAATGCTGGTATCTATGGCCCAATGAATGTTTATAGAGGAGGGTGGAGACGCGTGCAGCCACCACTAAACACCACCACACTAAAGTACCACACAGAGCACAGCAATGAAGTGAATAGTTTTACAGTGACAGATAGAAAGCAGCTACAATAAGCAATAAAACAACAACAACAAGCTAAGGAAACCGTGGACTAATGTCATTGGTTGGAATGAGTACACAAAGCAATGAGTTGCTTTGTGTTAAAATAGTGCACTTTGAGTTCGTGCTACATTTCCAGTGGGTTTACTCTCTATATAGAGTGGGAACCTGTTCAGAATTATGGATATCTTCTTCAAAAATACTTGATGGACATGATTGTGGTTAGATCAATTTAGTTCAGGCAAATGGTTGGCCAGCCATGTCAGTCATTTAGTCTAATCAGATTCAGGCCATAGGACCCCATGTCTTCATGGAAGCAAAACCAAACACACACACACACACACACACACACACCAAATGTGAAATATGTGAAACGCCTATTGGTAACTGCTTATTCATTGATTTCACATGCACAGCAACTAAAGAAAAACATGATGCGGTAAGCGAAAGTGAATAATGACTTTGTTACTTTGTTATGATAAATGTTAAGCCATCACACAAACAGAAGTGTAAATATAGTCTAGTGTGGCTGACCTTCCAATCCCCTCTGGTTTCCACCACCACAACATCTTTGTGTTGTCCTCTAAAAAGAAGGGATATTTTCCGGTCCACATAATACGCTTCGGTATTTCAAGAGATACTGACCTAAAAAGGTTGATCAAAGACTGTGGAAACTCCACAGCCTGCAGCGAGCAATAAATTGGTCCATTCCATGTTTTGCACTGGCAAATTATTCTCCAGAGCCCTAACATTCTTTGTAGCAACTCAATTAGCTAGAGACAGATGCGGCGAGAATTCACATTTATGTTTCATAGGTGGTTGTGATTCAGTTCATGTTGGCACAGCCCCTGTTTAGAGCAGGGAAATAATAACTATTTGCTGATTCTCACATGAGGGAAAGTTGACTTGATACACACTGCTGCTGTGTTATTACTAGACTGCAGTCTAGAGGAGTCCCCACAGGCTTTTAACAGCCGTCGACATCTCTTATAGGGTTGTCATAATCCAATATTTCTAATTACGTGCGATGGGACACCGGCCCATGATTAGTCCCAATGCAATGCATGGATGTTAGTGGAGGATTCACACGCAATGAGTTTAGAATACAGACACATGCACAGTTCAAATGTTTCCATGGCGATACATTTCAATACTGCCATGTGCTTTTGTGTTGTGCATGGCTGATAAGTTGATAACAGATGACGGGGACGGGGAGAGAAAGGGGTGAAAAAAGAACATTCAGAAAGAAAATGTCTACTTTCATTTGGTGACTTTATGATGATAAAAAAGTAGATGAATATAATGCAACAGAAACGATAACCGCTTTATGTTTGGGCCGTTGAGACACATCCACCTTTCTCTTCAGAGAGGGGATGTGCGATGACCTAGCGTCCCGCTCTCAGGAGAGCCCGGGCGGGTCATTAATATACACGGGTCCCTCCTGTCTGTGTTCCTGGCATGGGATATTAACCCGCAGAACAATGGTGACCTTTCCGATGAAACCATATGTTTAACGGTGAGCAATCTGTCTGATTTTCAAGGACCATTTACCACAGAGAGCCGGGGAGAGGATGGCTTCGTACCTCTACAGGTAATTACATCGGGGAGAACTCAATCCTCGTTGCGACAATCCCTTGTCCGTTATTAAAATTGGTAGTTTGGCAAAAATTTCCACTGTGGTGTAATTGTCGACCATATTGTTTTGGACTAGTTAATCACTCCTTTTTTCAATAATATTTTTTGTATTTCTTTTATTTACACATTTGAATAAATTGTTTGTGCAGTGACATAAACAAAAGCACATGATCTGTTATAGTGCACATATTAAAGTGAACGTTCTCTCGTACAGTGAGAGAATAATTAATTGCGTGTGAAAAGCTCCCTGCAGTGAACGGCTCTACTCCGTTAACAGAGAAACACTTCTGTCTCTAATTATCCCTCTGATTGTTTACCAAATAACATATTAGCACATGCGATGCAACGGTTAAGACCAGGACAATTAGTGTTCTTGTTCTCGTTTCAGAAGTTCATCACAGCTTGTAAGATCCTGTTGTCGTCATCACATATTCTTTACGGTGCTAAAACTAACACCCTCGCTATATTTCATATTAGGTTACAAACGTAACAAAATAAAGAGAAATAAGTGCAATTGAAATATTTGGAATAGATATTAAATGGTTCAAATGAATCTCTCTTTTATTCAGAATTGACCATTTTATAAATATGTAATACGTCAATATGCAGATACTATATAATAGCATAATATATATATATTTTTTTGCAGGTCAGTAGGCAAAATTTCAACAATAATTTGCCATGCTTACTCGTATTATTTTATCGGCCTTTGACGGGGATGTAGGGGTGGGTGGGATGTAGACACCAGACGATTTGTAATCACAGTACAGAGAGCAGACTAGAGGGAGTTTAGGCTGTTCTATCATTTAGATTAAACCCAAAGTTGGAAAAGATGAAAGAACTGAGACGACCCCCGTCCTGGAAGCCCTCTGACGGAGCCCCTGGCCGTGTTCTTCCAGGGGCCTCATCAGAGGCCGGGAGGACATCAAACGGCCCTGCCGTGTCTGGGAGGAACACTGGAGGCTCTTTGGTAAGTGGGGCCTGTCTTTTTGCTGGCATCGCTCTCTGAGTCTGTGTGGCGCTACGCAGCAGGGGACGCACCAGTGGAGAGCCGGTACCTGGACAGCCTTCCTGACCACGGACCTTTCCCTAAAATGGATCATTAGCATTCTGCCAAAGATGGATGGCAACCTTCTGCATGAGTTGCTGGCCGCCAGTAAAAGGGGCACTGGCTTTTCTTCCAGGTCCCATGTTCTGCATGCTGACCTGCTCCTGGGTCTTAGTTAACATTCAGGGGGCCCTGACCTGCAAAACAGGCTTGGCAGGAGAACCAAGGTCCCACTCTCCCCAAAGAAATTAAAGGTTGTAATCTTTCAGTGGAAACTTGCTCACCTTCCCCCGACCATGTGAATATAATAGATGCAGCTGCTTCCCTGCTGCCCCTCTTCCTCCCTCCCTCCCCCCTCCCTCCCACCAACAAGCGCTGGTTGTGTCCAATTGTCTGTGACAGCTCACAGGTGACAGATGATGGCCGAGGTTAAGGATAAAGTTAGGTTTAAGCACAGTGCAGGTCAATGGAGGAGGAGCATGAATGCTAAATCACTGTCAGAGAAATGAATGATGCAGCGGCGTAAGACAACAGGCCTTTACTGAGAGATGAAGTGCAGCCGGTTGTACTGATATTATAATCAGCCAGGCTCTTTCAGCCTGCACATTCATCTTGATTTACCATAGCTATTCATAGCTTGATGTGTGTGTGTGTGTGTGTGTGTGTGATGTGTGTGTGGTGTGTGTGTGTGATGTGTGTGTGTGTGTGGTGTGTGTGATGTGTGTGTGTCTGTGTATCTTACAGCATACCTATCTGACATCTACATGATATTCAAAATGCGTAATGAATGAGAAATATTACCGAAGATGCCGCTCGCCGCTTGAAACATGCTGTGTTGCTTAATACACTTCCTAAAAGACACAAACAAATATTTAGAAATGCCGCGTCTAAGGTCTGCTACACCTGCTGCAGAACTATTTCAAAAACACACAACAAGCCCGAATAACAAACACAGGAAGGAGGCCGGGAAGCGGAGCAGTGTTTGTGGCATCTTGACAAGTCTTTAAGTAATTCCTACAAGAGCCAACCCCTCTAGGCTCACTTGCTTCATTGCTTAAGTCAAAACAGGAAATACACACAGCCTATGGGTTGGTTAGTATCATCAGATTACTACTTGCATGATTACGATTTCACGATAAAGTGCAAACGTGCTCTTGCCTTAGCCGTATAAATACCGCTCATTGTTTTCAAAAATGCCGCTGTTGTGTGATTCTAAACCATTTTTTTGGCCCATTTCTATGAATTTGATATAAACACATTTATATAACACTGTTATTATAGAACACTAAATGCACATGCCGACACAGCAACGTTAAACCTATAGCATTGTCATTGCGTCGTTATCCATATTCAACGATGTGGTCGGCTTTGTGGAGTAGCGCTACGTGTAAAGTGCGTGCGTTCTGTTCTCGCGATAACTAGCGCGTAGTCAACGTTAACTCGTATGCGATGTCAATGTTAACCAATACGTGGGTTAGCATCAACTAGCAACTGTTACCGGCGGAAACCCATGGACAGGCCCACCCGTATATATACAGCCGTGTGTAGCTGGAGGTTATGTGGACAGGCTATCCGGGAGTCTCAAGGACAGAACACACGAGCAGGTTAAACACCATTCATTCTCTGTCAACTGCCCGCCTCCCAAAACCGCCAAGCCAGAGGAAAACGGGGCCCCCTTCGTGGACCCCGGCCACGCATGACAGGAGAAAACCCAAGACGGTTGTGCCTGAAGGAGAGCGGGGATAACGAAATAATCTTTAATCCCTGTCCCTTAAAGGCACTCCCAGCACCTGTTATTCCTGATGGAGGGCAGCGCCACATATTCATTTTAAGCCGGGTAATTAATGCACTAATTATTCACTTTGGTGCTGGGTGATTACACCCCTCTTGCAGGTGAACACACGGCCGCTCGCTTACCAGCTGAGGCAAAGTCAACTCTTTTGGAACAGTTGTTTCACTCCTGGGTTGTTTTTTTTCCCTCCCCTTGCAGATATTTGACCTCTTGCCATGTTTGCAATCTGTACTTGGGGAGGGGGGGGGGGGGGGGGGGGGGGGGGAAAAACCC
>OOFB01015297.1:3886-16473 GCA_900323305.1 Trachyrincus murrayi | reverse complement strand
TCACACACACACACACACACACACACACACACACGCATATTATCTGCGCTAGCTGCAAACCAGCCCAACTTTGAAATAGAGAGCCAGTGTGATAACAAGACAGAGAGATAGGGGGGGGGGGGGGGGGGGGGGGGGGGGGGGGGGGGGGGGGGGGGGGGGGGGGGGGGGGGGGCAGGTGACGGAGGTAGGAGCTGTAACTACACAGGCCTCTCCGGTCCTATTCTTCGTCTTCCGGTCTGTTTACCTGGTCTGCCCGGAGTCATTGTAAGAAACAACTAGAACCGGGGCCAGAACCCTCCGATCGAGCTGGAGATTCACACGCGTGTAACTTGAAGACCTTCTTCCTCATCTTTTGAACTAACGGATGCGTGCACAGTAGCACACATACACACTAAACTACACTCATTCTCCGTTTGTTGCTGTCGATCAACGTTCATGACTATGATTAATCACTGAAGGGTGATGGTGTCGGTGTACCAGAGACCCGTCTGTCATCAAGTCACCCCCCGTCAACCCACTGCCCTATTCACCCTCCACATGCCAGTGGGCATCGTTCCAAAAAAACTAAAAACCGCGGTGAGCGCGTGGAGATGGAGACGGGAACGTTTCCGGTCCGCTACGTCTGCCTTCACACACCGAGACATGCAGGTACTCATCTGTACAGACAAGTTCCCTATGGTATCGCCACAGTGTGCTCTTCATGGATGAACTGCACACTGACTTAAACACACACACACACATACGCACACACACACACGCACACACACACACACGCACATACACAATACACACACACACACACAGATACACACACACACACACACACACACACAGACACAGATACACACACACACACACACACACACGCACACACACGTATGCACACACACCACACACACACACACACACACAGCGTCCCCACACAGCCCTGGAGTCATCTCCTTCTCAGGAAGCAGGTCAGCCCAGCAGAGGGCAGACGCATGTCTCACTGGCTCCGCTAATGACCTGCCAGTCTCTCTAACACCGCCTCCCGCAAGACCAGCGGTCCTGGGTGGGCCCCAGCCTACTGCATGCACTGCTTCACTCTTCACCAGGTTTGTGTGTGTGTGCGTGTGCGTGTCTGCGTGTGCGCGTGTCCGTGCGTGTGCGTCTGTGTGTGCGTGTCCGTGCATGTAGGTTTATGTACACCTATTGTGTTGGTTGCGTGTGTCTACATATTCGCGTGGCAAATGGAAATGCAAAGAATGCAAAGCAGGACCGTGAAGGGCAGACATTAAGGAACGAGGGAGGCGACTCATTTGCACAGAACGCCCGGGCACAACAGTACAGGGGAATAGCTGTAGTGTATGTAGGGGAGGAATAGCTGTAGTGTATGTAGGGGAGGAATAGCTGTAGTGTATGTAGGGGAGGAATAGCTGTAGTGTATGTAGGGGAGGAATAGCTGTAGTGTATGTAGGGGAGGAATAGCTGTAGTGTATGTACTGGTCCTTGTAAGACCGTTGTTGACTAAAAGCAAAACCAAGGCTTCAATCAATGAAACGTGTTTTTGTCGCAGCCCCCTGCATCTAGATGATCACATCCTAACACAGTGTATGTGTGTGGGTGCGTCTCGGAGACATTGGCATGACAATTGGCGATGCATCCACTATCCAACATCTGATTTAGCATTTGGGAAAAGTGTCCAAAATCTCTTCTTTCTGGCATCGGCATGTTTCTCTGCCGACTGAATCAGTTGTAATCAACGTGTAAATGGTGGGTCTGCATGCGATGGAAGCCATCAAGTCATCGGGATGTGGAATTTGAAACAGGGGACGCAAAAAGCTGGAAGATCAGACAATCACATAAATGTCAAGTAGACCCTCGTATTGGTGACTGCACGGCTAGTCATTACGTATTGGCAAATGTCACAGCAATAACCGAAGGTGGTTCTTGTATAAGTCACAAATCCTTTATATACATATATATATATATATGTATAATTTGAGGTCTGCACAAACCTTTTTATTTTGTGCGTAGTTCAAATCATTCCCTTTTTTCAATTAGGTTCACACTCTTCATCACAAACTAAGACAACCTTTTTTGTTCGTCTGGGATATAAGTTATGAATGCATTTAATGCAGAAACGTAATTGAACTGATTTATTTGAGAGCAACATTTCCATGGCAATATCAGAAATGCTAGGTGTTCAATTGAAGTCATTGGTTACAATAGCTTAGAATTCGGTGTTGCATTCAAAGTCTGTTCCTTCCAATCCTGCACTGAAAGCTATTAAGTATTAAGTATTAAGTATTAAGCAGCTCAGACGAGACCGGCTTCACCAATCACCAGCGCCCCGTCTCTAAATGGTCGGGCCTTGCTTGAACCCTATCCCTATCTCTCTCACAGCTAATTGATTTGGAAAATGCATTTAGACAGACACTGAGCAGTCCACACTATGAATTGGGAAGACAAAGCAGAGCTGGGAGGGCGGGGGGGAGAGAGGGAGTAATTTTTTTTTTAGGTTTTTAGGAGCATGGGTTTCCTGCCCGGGGCCAGCAGTAAAGCGTATGTGACTATTGATGTATGTAATCTTTTAATTGCCTCACTAAAACAAATTACAGAAATAAACCTAGTCGCCAAATTGGATTTAAGTAGTCGAGTGAGCGACGAGAACATTGTTTCCAACGTACATAAATATTCCACACGCCTCCTTCCGCTTGCCGACGTAAGGATTTAAGTAGTCGAGTGAGGACGAGAACGTTGTTTTTAATGCACATAAATATTCCACAAGACTCCTTTCGGTTGTCGACGTGACCGAGGTTTGAAGGATTACAGCAAACAAGGACAAGGTTTCTCTCTCTGTGAATACGGGAGGCGGAGGGAGGTGACGGACAGGTTGGTCCAGATGGATCGCATCCCACTGGGGCAGAATTGATGTGGCCCCCGAGCACATTTCATTCCAAATGAGCTTTTCCATTTAAATAGTCTGTCCATCAGCACCTCATTACGGTGAGTATTTTCTCACAGTAAACGCGCTCCCTGTACCTCTGTGTGTCTCTCATAAACAAACATCTTTCACGGGTGATTTGTTCGCTTGTTTATTTATCCTGAAACCAGTGTTCAGACGGACGGTTGTTCTGACATAACGTGCTGTTCTTCTGTCTTTTTTCCCCCTCGAAGCCATTCAGAAAGAGTTTCATGAAAAGAACTGTGCACACAGTGCAATCGGGCATGGTCACGAGAGTTAAACAGGGATTCGGTTTGCGTTCAGAGTGTGATATTCTGTAATTCCCAAGCACAATCTTTCTCCCTCAGAAGCTGCGGAGGCATGTAATTCGATTTCTGTACTTCGTAAAAATACGGCGTTTTAATAAAATAGAAATGAGAAGTTTTCCATTGAGGGGTTGTGAGTGCAGCCTCGGATGAGGCAGGTATTGATAAAACTAATGCCCTGAGTTAAGGGGGAATGTCTTTGAAGAAACCATTACACTGCTGTTTGATGTTCAAATAAACCTCACGCTAAATCATACTTATGTTGACTATGGTCTAATTAGGTTTTTTAAGAACATAGACTTGGATTTGGACATTTGAAATGTAAGATGAATAGCTTCAGTTAATTATTCAGGCGCTGAATCCATTATGGGACAACACAGAGTCTTCCCTTTTTCATCATGTGCTTTCATTCTCTGTCTCATTCTCCCCAGTTCTACTTCCACAATGTTTCTCCACGTCCTGGCTTTTCTTACCAATCCTACTTGTGTATTGCATGCTTACATCATCTTGTCTTTCCTCACATCCTCACAACACACACACACACACACACACACACACACTGTATTTTAACATTTGTTAACATCACAACATTAGTTAGTGAGTGACTCACAGTGAAGCCTTAGATAACACTTTATTTTTTTTTTTTACAGTATGTGGACTCTCTCCATCGCTCTGTCTCTCACACTCACAGACACAGCAAAGAAACATAGAAACACACACACACATACTGGACTCAAGGTTCACCCTTCCATCCAGCATGAGGGTGGTTGTTAGAAATAAACATTTAGATAAACATTTCTCCGAGCCAGGTTGAAGACGGGCCGTGTTTCTCACCCCTCACTGGTTCTCCGGTCCTTTTCTTCACTTTTACTTTCTCTCTGATTGGATGTTCGGCAGTTTCAGAGAAATGCCAGGAATGGTTCAAGTATACTAGCAATGTGCTACTAGCAATGTGCTACTAGCAATGTGCTGGTTGCATTAGGCATGCCCTGGGTGCTTCATCACTGGCCTCCATGACTGGGGAACATGGAGTTTGCGTGGATCTAAATAGTTCAGATGCCAATAACACGAGCGTGGATGGTAAATGTTGGATGGAGAATGGCCTTAGGCATTCATTCACAATCCATAATATAGGCAACACACACGCACATACACACACACACACACACACGCGCACACGCGTAAAATGCATGCTCACAATGTCTTGGCTTGCATGAATAAAAACCAACACAGCACCTCCTGCAGAGAAAGCAGGTGTCCACTAGAGCTGGGCAGGTCGAGGAACGTGACCCGACTGTAACCGCAGGTGTAGGCGGTTACGGATCAGACTTTCTTCTGTATTTATAATATGATATTTATAATATGTATAATATTTATAATATGCGGGTCATTTGCCGGCCGATAACGTTTTGACTAAATCAAGAGAGTCTATTGTGCTATGAAGTCAAACACTGTCTCTGTATTAATCCAAATGCATTCGGTCTACTGATAACAGGCTCACGTCCCAAAAGGTTGGCAAACAACTTCTCAGGTCAAATTATGGTTGTCCACAAATCTCCTTCATATGAAACAACATCATTAGTTTCCAGCAGCGCACACAATGCAGCAACGCATAAAGCTATGCGCTCAGCATGCTCTGCCAACGCAACTATAATAGCCTAATATTAGCCTAATAGGCATACATCAAATCTCGGCCTTTTATCCATTCCTCTCTCCAATCGCACAACAAAAGCTCTGGAACCATCTTCCCCAACCTTCTGGAACCTTCTGGAACCGTCTTCCCCAACCTTCTGGAACCATCTTCCCCAACCTTCTCCAACCTTCTGGAACCGTCTTCCCCAACCTTCTGGAACCATCTTCCCCAACCTTCTCCAACCTTCTGGAACCATCTTCCCCAACCGGAAGATTTGCTGAATCTTTGGACCATTTTAAGCGACTTCTAAAAACCCATCTTTATAGGCAAGCCTTCCTCTGAATCTCCATCTTATCCTCTGGTTTGTTTTAGTTTTGATATTTTATATTTTATGTGTGTTTTAAAAAGTGCTATATAAATAAACCTTTACTTATTTACTTACATTTGACTTATTTCATGACTTCCGTTTCAAAAGCCTCAGTTTAGACGGGTGAATGACCACGTTTGTTTTAGCCACGATGTTATAATAGCGTGTTGGGAAGCGGACACGGGTGTCATTTTCTTCCGTTTACAAACAGCGGTTTGAATAGCGGTCGGGAGCAGTAACACCAACACACACACACACACACACAGACACATAAACACACACACACACACACACACACACACACACACACACACACACACACACACACACACACACACACACACACACACACACACACACACACACACACACACACACACACACACACACACACACACACACACACACACATAAACACACACACACACACACACACACACACACACACAGACACATAAACACACACACACACACAGACACATAAACACACACACACACACATTTTCAAAATAGTTATTTTTTTCAATATTGCTGTTAAAGTGGATCGATGCGAGAGTACCCATCCCTACAACAACCATGCACCCCCTCTCCCCCCCTCACCCACCCCCTCACCCACCCCTCCCCCCTTTCCCCCATCCTCCCACCCGTCTCCACGGTTCAATATATCGGGTGGGCTGCTGTGATGGTCGTTACACAGAAGTACAGGCCATTAGCGGTGGATGAGGATGTGGGAGAGGTGGAGGAGAGGACATGTCAGGTTATCAGGGGGCAGCCTGCAGTAGAGCACTGGGGTCCTAACATCTGGATCACAGCTGGTCACCTGGTCACCCTCCCACAGACTCCCCCGCTGACACACCCACCAGACACGTGTGTACTTTCCCTGCAAGCCTTTCATTGAGGTTAGGCGAGAATGGGGGAGAATCGGGTGTGTATTTGTGGATGTATGTGGTGTATTTACATTGTATTGTATGTAGCCACATGCATGTGGCTACATGCATGTTTTCACATGCATGTAGCCACATGTCCTTCCAAGCCACTGCAAGCCGTTGACAGCAATTTTCCCCGAGCTATTCCTGCTACCGCTGCTATCTTCGGGACCTCAGTCTGCCTTCGCCGAGGCTTCGGTTCCAGGCTCACGTCAGCCCAACCTCGGTTAGTTTTGGCATGCTAGGTGCCATGGTTACACACACACACACACACACACACAACAATAACCTGAGGAATCTCAGGGAAGGGCGGTATTTTAATGATGAGCTGGTATCGCATCCCCTCACGTTTTCCCGCCTCCAAGGGGGTCCCTCCACACCAGAACACCCCCCCCCCCCCTCACCCACCACCCCCACCCCACCCTCCACCGGGGGGCCCTCAAGCAATTCACTGTCTCCAAGCAACCCTTCTTTTTAAGTGACTTGGGAGAATTGTGTCTTTCCTGTGCACCTCCTCAGGCAAGCTGACCCGGTCCACACGGAGAGTCCTCCGTGCCAAAACAACACATCCACGGCTCGGCCGCGTCCCACGGACTCCTGGAGAAGGAAAACAGATCCCACTGGGTGACTAGCGAAGGTCAACGGCCAGACGCGAAGAAGCGGCAACAGACACACACACACACACACACACACACACACGCCTGTGTAGACTTAACCCCACGAAGCCTGTCCACCTTAGGGTGCTCACCTTGTCGCTGGAGTCGGGTGTCTGTTTGTCTCCAACACAGATGTCTTCACCCAGAGGGGATAAACATGTTATTCTGCTGCACTTTCACCAGCGGGGATAAACATGTTATTCTGCTGCACTTTCACCAGAGGGGATAAACATGTTATTAGTCACCCGCCTGGCGAGAGCAGCGATTGTAAAAGTCATTCTCATGGCCAAAGCGGAGTCTCTTTCAGCAACTTCATCTTGTTGTTGTTGTTGTTGTTGTTGTTGTTTTGAGCACTCTAGTACAAGGCAGCGTTGATAGAAAGTGATTTTACCCTCCGACACAGGGAAACATGCCGCCATATTGCTGTATTGATTTGGGTTACTGAGCGTTTGTCCGTGTAACTTTAGCGTTGTGCAGAACTCTCTTGCTGAGGATGTGAGGTGAACATCAACACATATGAAGATTATACTGAATGCATACGCTCATTTACATTAAAAAAAAATGCTAAATCTCTGCTTAATATTCAAATATTCGCAACATTCACAATGTTGTCAAATATTTCCCTTCTTAAAATTCATTGGAGATGTTTGAGAAGAAACTATTGCAACAAATGAGACGGAAAGATTGTCCCCAGACAAGCATATAACATTTGAGCATTAATTTAGCTTGATCCATCATTTAGTTTTCATCCAAGGAGACTGGAGTGCTATTCCATCAAATCATGACCCGTCTCAGCTAACTTCTCAAGCTATATTATTTGCATTATTTTATAATAAAGACAGACCCACGGGGACATGGGGCTGCTATTGCCTATGAGCTCAAGGGTCAGTTATGAGTAGTGTGTATCATTATTTCATATATTGGATCCTGTTTCAAGTAGCATCATCCATCTCTTTTGCATTGTTTTCATTTCTGTAATTTATTGACTCGACCACTCCTCCCTCGCCGTAAAAAAGAGTCTGTTGTCTAATGTTCCCACCCAACGCCATCGGCACGAGCAGTTTGTCATCCCGTGCGTCAGATTCACCAGAATACATACTGAAAGGCGTAAATAAACACCTGATTCATCGCTCTGCCATGCAGACCGTCCCGCTCAACCATTCCCCAGACGGACTGATGAACTCGCTTCCAAAGTGTGCGCTAGCATAACAATCCTGTCTTTAACCGCGGCCATGCAATATGTTTTCCCCATTAGCCCATTATAAATATTTTGCGTATCTATGTTCCGACTCCAAATTGCTAAGGAGCTATTTGACGGTCATGTCGTGGTGGACCGCCGCACGTGTTTACTAGAGCGGCCTTCGCAGCGTTGCCGTGGCGACGGTGGTGGTGACCGTGAGCCTCTGGCCGGGGAAGGACATTACTGTACGTGTGCTCAATCTGCCGTCTCCCATGAGCACCTGCTCTGCTCCCGAGGCCACTCATTGGCCCTGTCGATACTGACCCCCAGCCGCCTCCACTGTTTACACCCTGCAGGAGGGGGAAGGAACAGTCACTGCCCAGGTTCATGAAATTTAAACTGTCAGTCAGGGCCTGGGGTGTTTATGTGTGTGTGTGTGTGTGTATGTCGGGTTGTGTGTGTGTGTGTGTGTGTGTGTGTGTGTGTGGGTGTGTGTGTGTGTGTGTGTGTGTGTGTGTGTGTGTGTCGGGTTGTGTGTGTGTGTGTGTGTGTGTGTGTGTGTGTGTGTGGGTGTTTTGTGTGTGTGTGTGTGTGTGTGTGTGTGTGTGTGTCGGGTGTGTGTGATGATGTTTGGGTTTGTGGGCAGCTTGTGTGTGTGCATGTGTTTTGTGTGCGTGTGTGTGTGTGTGTGTGTGTCGGTGTGTGTGATGATGTTTGGGTTTGTGGGCAGCGTGTGTCTGCCAGTGGTTTATATTTTGGTATGTTTATCCATATTTAAAAGGTGTGGGCTGGGAGTCTGGAGAGATATCAACAAATGAAACCAAACCATAAACAGCTTCCAAAGTTGCAACACTAAATAACACTTGTGTGCTTAATACAATGTGTGTGGTTACACAGAAATACCTGGGCAGATTGCAGATGTCAAGACTTTGTTTCCATGGATCTTTTATTTATAAAGTAGTCTGGGGTGTATAACCCCTAAATTGTTAATCTGGAAAACTCTCCAGAAATAGTTTTTTCAGTGAGAAAGAGAAACACAGGACCCAGCGGAGTGGGGAAAAGCGTCCAGGCAGAATGTCAGGTGAATGCATTACAGGAAAAAGAGCAGTCCACTCTCTGTGGACATGAGTTATGAGAGGGTCAAAGGTCAAGGATGCCCAGCCTTGTCTCGGCTGCGGAAATGTCACAGGTTGGCGTGGTAGACTTGTGACCTTGAGTGTGCAGGTTGCTGGATAGAAACAGTGGCGGGTGTAAGCACAGTGTCCAGAGCAACGTGAACCGGCTGTCAGAAGCAATGCACTCTCACAGGGTTGGCAGCCTATTGCCTAGCTATTTTGCCATGCTAATTAGGAACAAATTGAGTTGAGCAATTGTCTGCTAAACGACAAAAAATATACATATAAAATAAATATTGCTGGCTAATTATCATTGCTGCTTGTTAATGGGTTCATCGCTAGCTAGCTAAAACTTCTATAGCAACAACCCCCTAACTTTATGTCTCAGTTTACGTCTCAGGCATCCACAGTTAACACCGTTCACAGCGGTTGTCGCATCCTACAGAATCACACATCCATCATCAGCCTGTTGCCATAGCTTGTATCAAGCATGACAGGGCTAGTGTTCAAAAGATAAACAAAAAACAACTGATGCCATGGCCAATATTAATTGGCCTTGAAATGAATCTCTTCTTGTGGGAGTGAGGAAGAATGACGCAGATGTTCACGGCAACAGGTTTGATAAGAGCTGAGCCGTGTGATTGGCACAGCGGCGTGTCTACAGGACGCTTGGTTTCACAGATTCTCAGATTCGATTGAGGTGACTCAGCATGAGAAAGGAGACGGACCGAAGGGAGCCGCTAAGACAAATAACGTTCCAGGAGATAGAAAATGTCGCGAAGATGCTAAATACAAATCTGTGCTCTAATTTGGAGAGTACAAAGATACGAGACGATTAGAAAGTTTAGGACGCATCAACGTGGAATTGGGAGCACTTGTTTGTAAAATTAATTGCTTTCACCGGCTGTCGATGCGCTTTTGTTTTGAAGTGGCACTTTGCTCTTTCCTTGCGTGATTTCTTTCCTCATTTGATGCTGTAATTAAAATTGATTTGAATGTTTAAGTTCAATTAAACTCAGTTGATACAGCATGACATAGAAAAACAACAACAAACCCATTCTACATGAATTGTAGAAATGATTTCCTTCATAAAAGGACACATTGTCTTATTTGGCAAAGCAAGATCTTTGGCAAATCAAGACATCTAATTAGAATGATGCATGTCCATGGATGACTCAAAACGTTCAGAGAAAGAAATGAGTGTTGTTAACCAAGGTGGAACTTCATCTAGGATTTAACGCATTTAACGAAAAAATACCCCCAAAAATGCTTTCAATACACGGCCGTCTCCTCCCTGTTAAATGACACCACGCCATGTAACTCTCCAAGCTGAAATGCAGCAGCCTAGCGTTGCCATGTTATCGTATTATCCAGGAAGCTTCCCGAGACTCCATATCTACAGACTTCAACCTTCTCGTCCGGAGGGGTTAGGGTGGACGAGGCGATTCTCACCGTTCTGGCCTTCTCACGCCAATCTCATTCTAGAAAAAAACCACATCATCTAAAGGCCTAAGGAGTCCACCTGCTTCCCACTGCATTCTACCTTCCCAGCTCCACCACCACCACACAGGTTAATCAGACACGACACACACCCGACACCCGACACCCGACACACACCAGATCCCTGTTTGGCTTCTCCACCGCTGCCCGTGGGATGCAAATATCACAGCGAGAATGACACGAAGAGAGGACATAAAGAGGCAGTGTTTCCTCTTAGAAAGCACGACTCTCCTCAGACTCAGCCTCTCTCTTGTATTATATTTCTCCACTCAATTCCACCTCTCGGCCCCTGCGTGTGGCCCTAGTGTAGTCCCCCAGGGGCCCGGCCTGGTCTCCTCTCCCCAGCGCTGCCTTGTGCTGGGCTGACGCTGAACAGACTAGGCACTAGTTACCTCATTCTACCTTTTCTCTTCCCTCTTTCACCTCTCCTCGTCTCCCTCGGTCCTCTCCTCGTCTCCCTCGGTCCTCTCTCCTCCCCGTGTCTCCGTATCTCCCTCTCCGTTTCGCCTCACCTTAAAAAAAGACTTCCATCCTTTCCATTTTTTTTCTTTTAAAGGGCCCCTATTTTACCACCGGCTGTGAGCATGCTTAGCCATTACAAGCCGTTTCAAAATTGTCATGTGACTAAAATTGAAATCACCAGCACGAATCAGCACATGCAGGTACGCCCTCTCCCCTTCCTCCCAGAGGGAATGCACACCCTCATCTGGGGTAACGTTGAATCACATGGAGCTAATGATTATTCCTGATACCTCCCTCTCCATCGCGAAAGAAACATTATCATTCACATTACGACCCCTGCGCTTTAAAATGTTGCATTAACCACTCCTTGACTTCACCTTATCGCAATACACTGTCACACTGTTTCTGCCCTTCGAATCGTCCACCGCACACACACACACACACACACACTCACACACACACACTCCTCTCAAACTGTTTCCTTTTCCACACTTTCGCTCTGGGAGCTGCTGTGATTTCATCTCCAAAATAAACGACTGTGAGAAGATAGGAAGGGAGAGGTCGAGAGCGATCGTGTGGTCGTCGGTTCTCTCCTTCAAGGAGTTCAAGGATCAAGGCAGTGTGTCTCTTTGTGTGTGTGTGTGTGTGTGTGTGTGTGTGTGTGTGTGTGTGTGTGTGTGTAAGAAAACAAAAGAGAATGATGGGAGATGGGAGATGGGGGTTCTTAAGGTGCCCCCTGTTGTTTCAGAGAGAGAGAGAGAGAGAGAGAGAGAGAGAGAGAGACAGAGAGAGAGAGAGACAGAGAGAGAGAGACAGAGAGAGAGAAGACCACCCCCACTTCTGCTGTGTGATTTACAGTCGGTCCCCCTACCCCTGATCTATATCTTGTAATCACTCTCTCTCTCTCTCTCTCTCTCTCTCTCTCACACTCTCTCTCTCTCTCACTCTCAGCAAGGCCCGATGACTCACTCTCAGGTCGTGCGTACAGCCAAGTAATCACAAACTATATTTTTACTTTACTTTATTGGTATTGGTATTGGCCCAATGTGAGTCAGCGTCATGAGACCAAAAGAATGAGTTCCATTGACACTCATTTCTGCAGAAAATGAGAGGAATGTATCCTGTGAACTGTGAGCAGTTCTCTGCATGGGTCAGCAACTTTGGTAATTTTTTTATGAAACGTTTATTAATTCATTTATTACTGTTTTGCTGAGACACTTCATGAAATGCTTAAACTGAATAATGAATCTACCCTGCCAGACTCCAATATCACTTCTTCTACGAGCACGAACACACACACACACACACACACACACACACATGCACACAGTATACAAACACACACACACACACACACACACATAGTACGAGCAAACACACACACACACACACACACACAACAGAATCATAAAAACACATTTTACAGTTGACTCACTTGTCACTCCAGGGTCCGCTGTACTCCACGAAGCCCCAAGGATTCCTGAGTCTGAACAGCA
>OOFB01015293.1:1319-31062 GCA_900323305.1 Trachyrincus murrayi | reverse complement strand
CGCCCGAGGCCACCGCCTGGCCTGGCCCAAGCAGCCCGAGGCCACCACAGCCCGAGGGCACCGCCCGACCTGGCCCAAGTAGCCCGAGGCTTCTTTTGCTCTTGTGAACTTCATATTAAAACATTTTTAAAGTCTGCTTTGTAATCATATTTTCGCACAAACATTCAAACAAAACAATGACAAAGGTTTCAGTTAGCAATCATTTAATTCTTCCCCTCAGCTTAGAATCACTGTTGTACATAACTTACATTTTGTTTTCTCAATTTCACAGGTTCATTTTTTTTTGTTTCCTCAAACTTCCAGTTTGACCTCCCTCTCGTATCAAACAAAAAAGCAGATTGTATTATACAAAAATGCAAACCAATTTTCACACAGTGAATTCTCTTACAAAGTCATAAAATGGCGTAATAATGGCTACATCCACATTGGAGGAAGATAATTCTAGACATTCCTTAATGGAGTATAATATACATATAAAAACTTTTTTTTCTTGTTGAAATCAAACCTGTACCTTAATTTAAGAGATATCTTACAAGGGAGTAATCATATAAAAAGCCATTTGTGTGGTTCCCCGTTAAACCTAGGGAATAAAACGTGACCCTCGAACAGCAGTAACAGGGTTCAGTGATCAAGGGACTGGAGAGGGGGAGGGGTCAGGGGTCATTGGCTATGAGGAACGAAAAAAAAACGGGTTCGGCAAGCAGCTTCACTCAGAAAACAAGAAGATTGAAACAACCATCGTTGCTATTAACTTAATAGAAACCCAACTAACGCGTCGCCATATGAGAAGTTCAGCCACTGTCTCCTCCCGATACATGTCATCCGTCCATCGCCTGGACATGGCAGAGTGAGGATCATCTACTGTGTGTGTGTGTGTGTGTGTGTGTGTGTGTGTGTGTGAGAGAGAGAGAGAGAGAGAGACAGAGAGAGAGACAGAGAGAGAGAGAGACAGAGAGAGAGAGAGAGCCAATAACGCTTAACACCAAGGCCAAGATGCGGAGGAAACGCATCATCTACAAACCGACGCGAGCTTAATAACAGTCCCTTACAAAAACTAAACGCATCAAATCTCTGAGATTTGCATTAATGCACACGTTAAAGTGATTTGGTGAGCTGAACTTTTTTTTTTCCAAAAGAAAAAAACAAAATATTTGTTTTGACAAAAATATCTATCTGAATCATGCCAATTGAGTGTCAATTATTTTTTTGGGATCAACTCATGCCGTTAAAGCAGACTAAACATAACAAAAAAATAATAACTAAATCATTTCTCAAGGAAACAAGGCTGCCCTTTCAACAAAAACCTCTTTTTGGATTTGTCTGTTTAGGGGCCCCTCCCCCGACACATTTCTCTCATACTTCAACCGCCACTGAGTACAGCACACTTTGAGGAGGTGGAGGTGGGTGGGGGGGCGGGGCACAGTCAGGGTACATTTTCTACAATAACAATCTAGCAAAAACACACACGAGAAAAAAAACAGAAAAAAAAAACAATCTGAAATTCTCCACAAAGTTACAGAATTTTGTCTTCTTCGGAAGCATAGTCTATATAACGAACATTTCCTTTGTTTGAACACAAAAAGATTAGGTGAACACAAATCAATGCGCACAGAAGTCCTTCGTCTGGGAAAGGATAAAGTCTGTGTTGGCAACCCGTGGACAGGAAAAAAAAAAACTAAATAAAATAAAAAAGCTGATTCTAAGTAGAGATCATTTAATATAAATGCTGAGCGAGTAGAATAAGAGGTGGCACGTTAATAGTGCTTTAGTATATTAATGTATGTATACATACTCATATGTATATGTGAGTTGTGTACCTAAAATATTTTTAAAAAAAATGTAGCAAGGAGCAGCCCAGAGGGGGCTTGAAGTGTGGTCTAATAAGAACAGAAGAGAGCTGCCCCCCCCCCCGACAACATTCACTTTCAAAAGAGAAAGACTGTTAGCAAGAGAATGACGCACAATCCCATCGTATTTTCTTCCCCCTCAAAAAATAAAACAGACCGGCGGTCGGACGGAGCGACCGCGGCCACAGAAGGACTTGACGCCGTTCGCATTCCAAACCAAACAGGTCTGTTCTGTGGCCGCGGGAGGTCCGTCAGAACCGGTGTGGCCGTGCCCCTTTTTCGCCTTCCCGCTCGCCCGAACCAGACAAGTGGGGGGGGGGGGGGTTGGGGGGAGGGCGTGCAGAAACTAAACCAAAAAACAAGTCACCCCTGACGTTCTTCCTTTAACCGTTTTGAGCACAAGGACTCGCTCGTTCGATGCACGTGGAAACCGCCGTCGCCGGTGTCCGAGCGTGCACATTGTTTAGAAGGCTATGCAAAGCACTCGTTGGGAGTGTCTGTAGGAAACAATGTACACGTTGGACACGAGAACAGCGTTAGTGGTGGTGGTGGTGGTGGCGAGCTGTGAACCGCAGAGACTTCAACATGGTGCAAGTACAAGAGGAATGACGACTGACATCGCAGAGGATTTCAGACCCGCCTACTCTTTAACTGGACAATTACTTAAGGGGAATTTTCACTCCCACCTCTGCTCAGTAAACAACGCCGTTACCCAGAATTATGCATTTGAATTGAAAAAATACATAGAGCTAGAAATAATTTAAATTGCAAGGAAGGGCTTCCGCGAGTGTACAAATATAGAAATTGCTGTGTAACAGGTTGTTGTTGAGCAGATTGTGTGTGGGCTTGAGACTATCTGTTAAGAACCTGTGCCCAACTGCATAACTGTATATACTGCATCATCGCGGTCTGAGGCCTGAGGACTCGGGATCACGGGAACCATTTGCAAGAAAGCACACACCCCCCCCCTAAGTCGAGACAAACGCAGAGCTTGACAAAAACAAATTTCAACACAAACACGAGGGAAGGCAACTTCATAGAAGTTAAGGAGAACTAATAACAAGATAATCCCAATGGGGAGGCCTTTGGCCTGACCAGACGGGACCTTCTGGGGAGGGAAAAACTCTCTGCAGTTCTGTACAGTATAACGCCCAGTTCAGGGATGATGATGATGATGGTGGGTGGGTAGTGGAGGGGGGGGGGGGGGGGGGGGGGGGGGGGGGGGGGGGGGGGGGGGGGGGGGGGGGGGGGAGAGGGAGGGACCACTGGCACTCACATACCCTCTCTCTCTGAGCCCATTTAAGGCATGTTTTTCAAAAAAATAATAACTTAGGGAGTCTACGGAGACTATGCCAGCGCTCTTTGGCAGCGCGGGCACAAGGTGAAGAAGCCCTGAAGCCACGCACCCCTCCCGCCCCCCTGACCAGGAGAAGCATAAAAGTAAAGTTCCCTTATAGAAAACACGAGGAAAGCTCATTATCAAAAAGGATTTCTATTCTTTTTCTTTGGCAATCTTTAAAACAGAATGCTTAGGTTAAATATATAATATACTGCTTTTCAATTATGAAACAGACGTTAAGATGTAGTCATAAAATGCACAAGTCATGCTTCTTGAGGGGGTCGAGAGGGGCCACGTGCGCTCCCCCCCCCCCAGCTCCGTAATGTGACCCCATCTGGTGAATGATCAGCGCTGGGAAATGTCGGGCTGTGTTGCGTTATACTGCTTTTCCCTCCTCAGACAGACCCCTGCTCTGGCCAGCTGCGTTTCTCTAACCACTGGGGGGTGGTTCCTGACTTCTGATGAACTCGACTTCTCCGCTTCTCGTTCCATAGTGGTCTGTTAGGCTACGATGGACAACAGGTTACAATGTGGTCCGATGAGGAAAAACACGTGAACGCCCGTCACACTGCGGTGGATCTGATCATCTCTCCATCCAATTAGTTTTTCATCCATCTTACGCAACAATTACCCGACACTGAACATGTGTAGAATTGTCAAATGTCTGCCCAATTGGTAATGCAATACGAAGGACCTATTCTTTCCAAATCCATGTCCGTCACAGCCCATATCACCACCACTCCCACTAATATGATGCACGTATATTGAGATCCTTGTTCAACCTGTAGTCCCAGTAAATAAAAACAAACTAAACTAAAAAAAGAACAAGAAATGTTATCAAATGCCCTGGTTTCCAGGCAATGAAAGTCATTTAAAAAAGCTCATTCACAGAACAAAAAGAAAGAAAATTCATATCACGGCAGATACTGCTCATCCTCTAAATAAAACATTGGTGTGTGTGTGCCTGTGCATGCTTTTCAATTGTGTGTGTGTGTGTGTGTGTGTGTGTGTGTGTGTGTGTGTGTGTGTGTGTGTGTGTGTGTGTGTGTGTGTGTGTGTGTGTGTGTTCTTAGGAGCAGGAATGGACAACGCCATTCTTCTGCATCTCTGATGGGCCGGCTCCCGGGTCAGAGCACATGCTCAGCGAAGACGTCTTATTGGTCAGCGAGAGCATGGCTCCGCCCACTGCACTTTCCTGCAGACTGCTTGAACCGTTGGGCACCTCACTGAAGTGAGGAGAGAAGAAAGAAGAAGAGACAGGGGAAAAAACAATGTAGTTTGTGACCAGACTGATGTACAAATAGAGGGAAAGCAAACAGACTCTTGTGAACATGTTTGTATCATCATTGTTGTTGTTTTGTTTGTATTTAGTAGTGTATACATTACGAACATAACAACGATGAATAAACCATGTAGTCAGGTTAAATGGACTGTACCAATAATCAGCAGTTGTAGATTGGTATTTACATGACTGAGTGACCGAGCCGTCTCGCTGACTAATCCTCAGAATGGTCAACCACCAAAAAACACATCATGCGTCCCTAGCATCCACTCACCCCAGCGCCAGGGAGATTTCCTCCAGCTGCGTCTTGTGCTCGGGCTGCCCGTTCTCCGCAGCCTTCATCTTGTACTGCTGCACCTCGTGGGCGACCTGGCTCTCCTGAAGAGGAAACAAACAGGACACACATTAGGGCCGGTAAACATAGCCCTGGGGCCAGAGCAGCCGTGTTTCCAGGTTAGCCAAATATGCTCAGTCATATATGCGGCCATAAAATCACAGAAATACAGGGATTTTCTTGGTTCCGCGTACAAAGACAGCATGGCAACTTGGGGTATAAAGCTAACCGGCTAAATAGGAGGTTCAATGATGTTTGATGATAGTAAAAACCAAAGCCATGAATATATCAGCCATGGCCCATCAATGGAAATATGTAGCTTTACAAACACTGAATGGGTGTGCATTATTCAAGATTGGGACTTCAAATACAGTAAAGTGTTTAGTATATATACACAATATGTGAATCTTAAAAAATGTACACAAAACCCCCTTGCCAGTGTTTTCCTTGGATTTCCGCATCTTACCAGAGCTATCTCCCGGGTCCTCTTGCCGATCTCCCTCTCCACCTGGTCGAGCTCCAGGCTGAGCTGCTTGCTGGAGATGGCAGTGTTGCCATTGCCCCCTGCTGGCCACTTGGCCTGCTGCTGCTGGGCTGTTTGGTTCTGGCCAGGCTGCCCCGGGTGGCCTGCCTGCGCACTGGCTTCCCTCTGCAGCAACAGGGAGTTACTGGCAGCCTGGTAATGGATGCCACGCAGGAGAAGGGAAGAGGAAGGAGGGAGGAAGGAAGAGGCCATGACATTAAATCAAGGGGTCAAAAGAAAAAAAAATGAAGGAAAAAAACGTGTCGAAGTCGGGAACTAGTGTTGTAAAGGGAAGTGTTGTGAAGCAAGTGCTACACACCTCCATGCTGTGCATCTGGGTCTGCTGATTGATCTGCTGGTTGATCTGCTGCAGCTCCATCTTCAGCTGCTCTCTGTCTGGGGCGGCCATGGGCAGGCTGCAGACAAGACACATTCACAATGCTGCTTAGCAACCCATGAGTGCAGCGGCGCAATATATTCCTTTGATATTGGAATCAACAGCAGGTATGTCTTTTTTTAAATGAATATAAAACTATTATTGAATTAAATAAGTGGTGCTGGTGGGGGGGGGGTGGCTCACCGTTCACTGAAGTGTCCCTGAGAGGAGGAGGAGCCGGAACCAGACTGGTGGGAGGGGTAGGAGGCAGCACTCCATCCTCCATGGTTTCCATAGGAATACTCTGAAAAGAGAGGGGATGGGTGCAGTTGCATTAGAAGAAAAAAAAAACTGCCAGAAAACATTTAATAAAAACGTAACAACTTGCACTGCGTTTCAAGTAAGCTCTTCACAAAACAAAATGCAGCGCTGCTCAACATCCCCGCCAAAGCATTGTCCTTGGCGTGACTACTCTTTAAAAATGAAGTCAAACCACTGGGAAACATGCTGTTCAATCAATAATCCATCAACTACTATTCAATTATCTCTCGTTTTTAAAGGGCGAGAACAATAATTAATACAAAATCTAATGAAACACTTGGGAGATAAGCGCTGTCGCCTGATATTACGAAGAGTAGGGTGAAGTTCTCACCGGCAGCCATGGCTAGGTGTTTGGAGTTGGGGTTCTGGGCAGCGGCGACCATGGCCTGCACGGGGCCCGTGGTCTGGTAGCCCGTCTTGGTAGTACGGGAGATGGCGCCGAAGCGTGACACGGTGGGCTGGGGGCCGAAGGGGATGATGGGGTCGTCGTCCTTCACCTCGGTGCCCCGACGTGGAGCCTCCAGCGAGGGGTCCCTGAGACCCTTGGCCTCCACATTCTGTTGGTGGAGAGAGATAGAGAGACAGAGAGAGATACAGATAGACAGATATAGAGCGACAGAGACAAGACAGAGAGACGGAGAGAGAAAAGAGGTGTTACAAGGGTGAGAAAACACTTCCAGAGACCAACTTCAGATAAGAGTTTCTCATCTGCGTCAGCATGGCTTTCGTCCCACTGTCAGCCTTTAAACGAAATATTGTGTTTGTCCTCATCTCATCTTCTAGGCACCTGCCCAAAAAGCTCCAGTGAACATTCTCTTTTTATTATTGGTAAACGGTGCATTAAATTTCACAGCGTGAGAAAATATCAATAAATACGCTTGGAGAATCACAAATCCCTTGTTTCTTCGCACTGTATGGACGTTCACACCGATAGTGCTCGATGCGACGTGTGGGCGGTCGGGAAAGCCTCACCATCATCTCCATGGCACCGGGCGCCAAGGCGTCTTTGGGCTTCGCGTCCTTTGTGCCGATGTAGGAGCCGATGGTGTCACATGACCAGGGGGAGTACTGGCCCGCGTAGTCGGACTTGCCAAACGCTTTGGAGCCCTCGTCGCCGTACTGTGGGGTCAACAAACATCCCGATAAACGACGTGGGTCAGATTACGCTCCGAATCAATAATTGGCACACAGCTGTACTGCTGCCACAATCCTGCCATAGAAACTAGATTTGGTTTGTTGGGGGTGGTGAGTGTATACCTCTAGGGGATAGTCATTGGGGAAAGGGTGAGGGAGGGTGGGGGAGGCGGCGAAGGGCGGAGGGGAGACGACCTTCCTCTCCTCCAGCTGGGAGAGGAGCTCCTGGCGGCGGCGGTGCAGGTAGTCCAGGCTGGGCTGGGAGCGACCATACGACGGGTCCTATCGCCAGACACGACACAAAAACATCCACCTCGTCATTGTTTTTGCCAAATTATTTTTAAAGTTAGAACAAAACCTTTGTAACAAAACCTTTGTAACATCACAGAGATGTTGAAGATCTGAAGAAAAAATATCCTAATCATCACGAGCTGATAGAAACCAAAGGCCAACTTACCCTGGGATACGCCCTCATGGGTGGAGGCTGATTGGCTGGAGGGTAGTACCCCTCGGGAGGGTAGCGTTCCCGAGGGCCGGGCTCCTGGTGGTAGAGCGAACTGCCCTGGCCTCCCGACGGCGGGGGCACGTCCAGCGGTGCCGGGCTCATCCTGACCATGTCGTCCCTCTGAGAGGGGTAGGGCTGGGGGGGAGGCGGAGGGGCCTGGTAGGGGCCGTGGCGGCCCCGGTTGTCGTAATGTGGTGGGGGATAGGAGAAGGGAGGGCCGGAGTGCGGGGCTTGGTAGGGGCGCTCTGGTGGGCCGTAGCCGGTGTAGGGGTCCTGGTAGGGGGGTCCTGCTGGATCCGTGGGTGGCGGAGGGTTGCGGATGTAACTCCGGTGGACATACTGTTGAGGCGGCTGCTGGTAAGGATAACCTGGGGAAGGGAGAGGCAGGCTCACAGTTCACACAACACTGTAATAAATAACATTTTAAAATTAATTGACTACTTCATTAAGGATGCACCAATAGCAATTCTGGTAACCGTAACGATCTGATATTAGTCTAATAACAGACGAAAATAGCACATTAACATCATAGAATACAGCTCATCACAAAATGCCAAACCAAGATCACACATGACAAACAATCTGTTTTGTTTTAAGCGACAAGATTGTTCAGCAGAACAGAAGACAGTGGTGTTACCTGTGGGGTACTGCGAGGGCTCGTACTGTGAAGTGGAGGGCGGGGGACGCGTGTCAGGGTAGTACATCTCGGGCAACTGCTGCTGCTGCTGAGGGGGATACATGGGCGAGCCCCGGGGGACAACAGACATCTGCTTCACCCCGGAGAGGTGGTCCGCTGGAAGTCTGGTGTGCCCCAGGGCATGCGGTGGAAGAGACATGCCGGGCTTCCCCATGGCATCCAGCCTAGGACAAAAGAAATTCAACTCGTTTAACTTGATAGGCAAGACAGCAGAACAGGATGCTGCTGGAGACTAGCAACACTGGGTGGTGTCAAATATACTTCAAAATCATCACCAATCGATGTTTCGTATTAACTTAACAATTATTACAAACAACTTCGAGTGTATATTAACGAAGGTGGAAGAGGCATTTGTTGTCCTTTGCCCTCCAACTAGAAACTTATGGACTGTAATCTAGATGGAGATAGTAAACCTAAAACCAAACCCTAGAAGGGGAAATTAAACCTAAAACCAAACCATAGAAATAGAAATTAAACCCTAAAACGGAATCTAATAAGAAACCTAACCCTAAAACCACAAAACCAAACCCTAAAATCGAACCCTAATAGGAAAACTAACCCTAGAACAAAACACTAAAATCGAACCCTAAACCTAAAACCGGACCCTAGATGGAGATAGTAAACTTAAAACTAAACCCTAGAAGGGGAAATTAAACCTTAACGCAAATTCTAATAAGAAACCTAACCCTAAAACCACAAAACCAAACCCTAAAATCGAACCCTAATAGGAAAACTAACCCTAGAACAAAACACTAAAATCGAACCCTAAACCTAAAACCGGACCCTAGATGGAGATAGTAAACTTAAAACTAAACCCTAGAAGGGGAAATTAAACCTTAACGCAAATTCTAATAAGAAACCTAACCCTAAAACCACAAAACCAAACCCTAAAATCGAACCCTAAACCTAAAACCGGACCCTAGATGGAGATATTAAACTTAAAACCAAACCCTAGAAGGGGAAATTAAACCCTAAAACGGAATCTAATAAGAAACCTAACCCTAAAACCACAAAACCAAACCCTAAAATCGAACCCTAATAGGAAAACTAACCCTAGAACAAAACACTAAAATCGAACCCTAAACCTAAAACCGGACCCTAGATGGAGATAGTAAACTTAAAACTAAACCCTAGAAGGGGAAATTAAACCTTAAACCAAACCCTAGAAGGAGAAATTGAACCCTAAAACGGAATCTAATAAGAAACCTAACCCTAAAACCACAAAACCAAACCCTACAATCGAACCCTAATAGGAAACCTAGAACAAAACAATAAAATCGAACCCTAAACCTAAAACCGGACCCTAGATGGAGATATTAAACCTAAAACGAAACCCTAGAAGTGGAAATTAAACCTTAAAGCGAACTAGTGATATCACATTCAGTCTCATATCACCATAGTGATATCACATTCAGTCTCATATCACCATAGTGATATCACATTCAGTCTCATATCACCATAGTGATCACATTCAGTCTCATATCACCATAGTGATCACATTCAGTATCATACCACCATAGTGATATCACATTCACAGTCTCATACCACCATAGTGATATCACATTCACATATATATTCTACTACTGCACAGTAAGGGAGATTTCAACAAAACACGGGCTAATACGGGCGCGACAAGGATGACTCACAAGTCAGGCGGCGAGCCTGGGGCACTGGAGTTCCCTCCGTCCATTTTGAGGGGTTTGCGCAGCAGGTCGTAACCCGCCTCCGTGCCGCGGGCCACCAGCTGGGGCAGGGAGGGCCCCAGGGCGCTGCCGTTGGGGAGGGGCGAGGGCTTCCGTGGGGCCGTTACGTCCATGGGAAGACCGTCGTCGGGCATCAGCCCCCCTGAGCCAGGGAGACGGGCGGCGAGGCGCTTGTTCATCTTGCGGTACCTGGAGAGGAATTATTTTATAAATTATTATTATCATATAATTAATATTATGTCCCACTACTGGAAACTCAACCCCTGTTGTTGGGAGGTTTTACAAAATAACCAGAATAGCTTTTCCAAACCTTTTCAAGATGAATGGCAATGAACTGAATTTTACTGATAAATTATGGCAGCTAAATCATAAAAATTAGGCACAGCACAAGACAAAGGGGGGAGGGGGGGGGGGGGTGGGTCTCCTAGCGGTGATAAGTCATTACCACACCAAATCACACCAGTACAAAGAGTGTAAAGAGCATAAAGGGCATAATGACACTGTGTGTGTGTGTGTGTGTGTGTGTGTGTGTGTGTGTGTGTGTGTGTGTGTGTGTGTGTGTGCACACGTGTGTTGCACTCACTTTTCCAGCTCTTCCTGAGAGTGAGCGAAGGTGCAGCTAGCTCCGCGAGGACAGCCACCCTTCTGCTTCATGTCGCGACACATGTACGTCTTGTACTTACTGTGCTGGGGAGGCTGAGACAAAGGGAGAGGGAGAGATTTAAAACACATGGACTATACAGACTTGAAGTAATTAGTCACCCTTCATCTTTAACCAGCTAGTAATATTGATATAGATATAACGATATCTTGTCCTATGATATGGTACCTGCTCCTCCTAGATCCATGATATATGGAAGAGTCTCTCCACTAATGAACCACTTGTTTTTTTTGTATTATAAATTATGTTGGGCACCCCACAAATGCCATTGTTATATTTAAAAATATATATCACTGCACCCCCTCAATTGATACATTGTCATTATAGTCATTGGAGAAATATTGTGGAAAAATACTGACAGCAAAATAGTGTTCTGCTAGAGAAGAATAAAAAACGCATAATGATACTGTAGGTGGTGTTAGCTCATGAATGGCTTTAGACTAAATGTAGGAAGCATAAAGAGAAAAAGTAACACAACAAGTGACTTAATAATAGAAAGTACCCTGCATATTTGATTGTGTAGAACAGAAGCAACAGTATTATGAAACCCAGACGGTGGGATGGCTACAAATTGCAGACTGAAAACTATATTTGCGCTAACATTAACGGCCAAACAATTGTTGTTATACCATTTGTGTTGGAATGCACCAGAGCCCTACTGGAACCACTGATCACACCAAAACCTCTCAGCACCGTACACACGTACATCAGCACTGTGCACATCAACATAGTACACCTCACACACACCTCCGCACCGCTGCTGGAAGAAATCTTTGGGGAAATACTAACTGTATTGGGACATGTAAGCTAACCTGCTGTGGGTCAGCTCCTTTCTTGCTATGGTTCTGGATGAAGTCCACCAGGCCATGCACCACCGTTTTCACCGCCACCAGACCCTTCTCCAGCTGCTCCCACGTAGGAGGAGGAGCATCTGCAAACAAATACATGATAAATGTATCACGACGTTATCCAGAGTTGATGAGTTCAGAGTAAGTAACTTCATAACTGTAAATAAAGCTTTCTATAAAACGGGAAGGGAGTTTAGATCCCCGAGATGTTAAACAGGCCTGTGTTGTGTCTTACCAGGGCTGGGATCAATGTTAGCCAGTAGTTCCAGATGGGGCCGCAGTCTGTTCAGGTTGGCTGGGTCTCCTGTCCTTTGGAGCGCAATGGTCAGCTCCTGGACACTCTGGGCAAATGAGGCCGGGGTCTGCAACTGTGACACAAACAGGAAATGCATTAATTGGTTATTTTTGTGGCCGAGAACTACCTGAAGTAATTAATAGTTATTTTTATCAAATAATCAAACAGATGCCACAAAGGTAAGGCGACACGAAGGACACAAGCGCCACCCAGTTTAGAAACAAAACAGGGAATGGGCTCCTACCTTATCTATGATGGACTGCATGTGGGACTTGTGGGACTGGTCTCCATAGAGCAGAGAGGACCATTGGTCGGGGGCGATGCGCAGCCCCCCTTCCATGGCGATCTGCACAATCTGGGAGTCGTGCTCGCGCCGCAGGGCCTCGTAAGTACGAAACTCCTCCTTCAGCTGCATGAGGGACGAGTCCTCGTCACGCTTGGTCACCTGGGTGATGAGGCGGAGAAGTTAACATAAGATAGGGGGTTTTGTTGACATTTGCACAGTCAGGTTTCCATGGCTTTTGATGTCATAAACTGCCCGACGATTTATGACATAATTAGGTCACAACGCATCATGGTTTCTGGTTTTACCTTTTGAACCAGTGTTGAAGATAAGACTTAAAAAAGCACCTCCATGTTGATAGCATCTAATCTGAGGCAACTTTGACAGGACAGTTAAAACAAATTTTAAAAAAAGAGCTATGCTTTGTCCCTTACTTTGAAGCAGGAGGCCCTGTAGAGAAGCTGAACCACGTGGCCAATGCTAGTCTTGGACGCCTGGGGGAAGCGGGGCTCCAGCCTCTGGACCACAAACAGAACCAGCACCTTCCTGGACAGAGCCGAGCCGTCTTCCAGAGCGAGGAGAACCAACTTGAGTGCCTCCTCCTGCATGGCTGCATGACAAAGACACAGAGAATCATAAGCAACAGAGCTCCTCAAGTATCCTCAATATCAGGGTGAAATTGACTACTATTAATATTTTGGCACAAAGAAGACAATATGAAAATATTCTGGCATTTTATCAATTATGCGATTCCCTTATAGTGGCCTAAGATAGAGCATCGATTACAAGGAGAAAGCATTTCACATCCTGATCTATGTTCAACAATGGTGCTGGATGTTTTTTCTAGTGCTACGTGTGCCTATGCAATCGCAGGAGGACTTTCACTTGCTTGCCTATTATTTTTCCTCACATATAGCAACACAGTGAGTCACCCACTTCAGTGAGTACTAGCAATATTGTAGAAAAAATTAGTACTGTTGTAACTGCTGTTGGTTTTCTTTGTGGTATTGACTTGTATCCAACGGTCTTGTGACATTTCATGGATCGCTACGCTACCTGGGCCCAGGAACTGGCAGCCTCGTGCGCGGACGGCAGCCCACAGGTTGGAGGAGAGCTGCTGGGGGTTCTGGTGCTGCAGGATGAGTTCAGTGACTGTGCGCTCGCCCAGGGAGCGGGCCGCTCGCATGGCCCTGACGCGGCCCTCCTCCTCCACCAGCTGACAGTGGACCAGGGTGACCAGCTTCCTCTGCATGGGCCTGCTCAGCATGCTCTGGGCGGTGCTGCTCAAACCCACCCCTGGTGACCGTGCCACAGGGACACAGGAAGAGGATGTTAGGAAGACCTGGGTGATAATATTGATGTAGAGTGATGTGGTGCTAGATAACATCTAGTCATTGCTTATTTGTTTTAAAAGGCCATCTTACGATAACAAAAGTGACTTGGTTAAAATAGACACATTTAAATGAAGCATGATAACGAGTGATGGCTTGCTAGAATCGGTTTCAGAGAACTACATATTCTGACTTTCCAATTATTCGAAAAGTACATAAAAACATAAATACATACAATCAAGAGTAGAGTTTCATACAAATTAACATTTGTACCAATAAACCACAAACTGGCCACTAGTATTGATAAAGCATTATTATCCATTCCATGCCACTGTGACTTTTTCCCAGCGGCTAAAGCAGAATAAACAGGTGAAAAGAGGAACTGACTTTATGATGCAGTGTGTGTGTGTGTACCTCTGGTGTTGCTGAGGGGTTTAAGGTAAAGGGCCAGCTCCTCCACACACTGTCTAGCCTCCTCATAGTGCTGTGAATCCTCTGGACTGGTGATCAAGGTGACCGGCTGGACCTTAGGAACCTGGGGTCACAGTCAAAAACACACAGGGACTTGAGCCTTAGGTAGCATTCTGCTTGGTCCAACTGGTGTAATTACACCGCTTGCTGGCTGCGTTTCGCTGATGTTTGTCAATTCTCAAGAAAAAAAATGGGGTTGATATATAATTTAGTCTGCTAGGTTGTAGTACAGTATTGTTATATGGTTGTATAATACAGTCATGTATCATGTCATGTACAGTCATGCATTATATGTATTATTGCTATCTCAATTTACACAGATCATATTTGTAGTACGACATGACATTTGCACTTGACACAAATACACTTGATACAAATGATATTTACCAATACAGTCCTAGTTTTAAAAAAAAGGAAACATTGGCTTCTGTACATCCCAACAAAATTACCATACATGTAATTTGTGGGAAAAAAAACAAAAACAATAATAATAAAAAACATGTTTCCATGTTCTTTGCTGAGAACTAAAAACACCACCAACTGAAAATTTAATAAACACAATTGACTGCCGGGACTTCCCATTCATCCATGGTCAAGTGCCAACTTCTGCACTGCATCTATGACATTGTAAGCCATGGACTATTGGATGTACCACACCCGTATCAGCTATGCCCACAGCTTTACTCTACCCACAGCATCCAGCTCTGCTGATTGCACTATGACTTGCAACACTACCGTGAGCCAGTGGAACCACTACAATTAAACTAAGGGATTGCCCCTAATTGCAGAATGACTCATCAAGGATCAGCTCTTGTCATAGCAAACAATGTAGCCTTGGTATGAACTGAAATAACCAATGACCAAAAACACCCAGTTAAAACAATAAATATAACAATAACAATACACACTCAAACGGCATGTAACTCCATGTGTGTATAATTTGTTGATATAAAAGTGTGTGTGATTCCTTACAAAGAAAAAAACACATCTTACCTGTCCTCCCACCAGTTGCAGCAGTGCTGTGTTAACAGGTAGCTGCTCGATGTCTGTGCTGATGGCTGTCTGGTCAAAGGGACAGGCCTTCCGGTGCAGTTTATTCAGGCACATCTTGCAGACAGTATGTCCACAACCCAAACTAATAGGCCGGCGAACCGTCTCCTCAAACGTCTGTGTGCAGATCGGGCACAGCAGGAACTCTGTCCATTGTGGGGCTTGCACTGGCATGGTTAAATAGTGATGGGTGTGACTGTTAGGGATCGGGGGGGCCTGAATTTAGCCGGCTGTGTCTATAATTACACACAGAGGGAAAATAAAATAATATATGGAAGATTCCACTGGAATCAAGAAAAATTTCTTCCGAACTCAATCGTTCTCAAATGTCCTCACACATTGTGGATTTTAGATCACATCACATGACGAATACTGGCAAGAGAAAAAGAAGAAAAAAAAGACCATAAGAATTAGAATACCTTTACACATATAATTGAAACTTTGTAAAATTGTATAAAATGGGTTACCAAAGCATTTTATGAAAAATGTATGTTACGGCATAGCTTTAGCACTTGATAGTAAACACGTTTTTATAACAACACACAAATGAATAGTAGAGATTGCAGTGGGCATGCTATTAGTATTAGTAGTTATATATAGGGCGTCTATCAGCATTACAAACACAGGCCTGGAACCGGTATGGACGATATGCAACAATAAAGAGACTAAAAACAGCTGGATCTTATCATGTATTGTCAATCCAAATGAATAAAGACCAACACCAACACTGCGTGGCCTGCTGTGGCGAGCTGGTCGACGCTACCATAATGGACAAAGGGTCTCGGAGAGGCTAACTGTTAGCACCTCAGCGCTAACTTCATCTGTTAGTTAACGATGGCTAGTTATTTAGAGCAACACGTTTTTGATACATACATGCGCATGCAATATATTTTACGTTGACTTTTTTGGTTATTTAACATTGTGCCACTCGGGAAGCCGACTTAGAACCACGGCTAGTGTGTGGTTAATAACAACTTTGCTTCGTTAGAAAACAAATACCGACGAATCCGAGCATGCTAACTGAGGTAGCGGTAGCACCGCTAGGTGAAAACACAAGCGATACTAGCGAGCTATGTTATCGGTGGCTAGTTCGAAACCCCGAGGAACAGCGACGGTGGGTTGGAACTGAACACGTTTATCAAGGCTAACGCTGTGGTCCCATCTACAACACAATTTTACAAAGTAGTTATCTCATTGACGTCGTAGTATTTTCATGACTGGCCAATAATACAAGTCAGTGACAATATAACGGCTGGAAATGCAACGACGAGATTATGTAACCCCGTTTTTTACCATAATTGCTTTAGCGAGATATTATACATTTTACATAACCCCACAGTCGTAAACCGTGACTATTGCAAATACTACATCTTACACAGCGCTATTGAAAGAGAACTAAAATGACAGACACACTAGCAGGCTAGCAGGCAACTCCTCCCCGTAGTACGGTGTAGTGCAGGCTAGCTCGTTAGCTTAGCCTAGCTACTTAGCAATTATACGTCCAAAATCTTAACTACAGCGAACTATCTCGGCGGTTACAAGTTACATCGCCCGCGAAAATGATACGTTTCGTCGGTAGGATTACTCACTCGTTCCAAAACACTTGGAAGATTTTCATCTTTCTTTAGCAATGTGATGCTGTATTTTCTTAGTCGCCATGTCGACTATGCAGCTTTGCTGCTGAGGTTTGGGGAGGAGGGTGTCAACTCGACAACGGACTCGCTAGCCGGTTACAGCTAGCTGGGAAAGCTGCGCGCGCGCGTGAGTGTGTGTTGGGGTTGGTGCGGGTGCGCGCGCGCGCGTGTGTGCGAGTGTGTCCACAGCGCCATCTACTGACGGAGAAATGGACGCACAGCGCGCGACATCGACCGTAGCCTGACTGTAAAACTGTGTTAGTTCACGCGTGTGTGCGTGTGTGTGTGTGTGTGTGTGTGTGTGTGAAAGGGGGGGGGGGGCGATGTGGACATATTGAAGGGATAACCTGGGATTACGGACCAATCATGATTGAGAGCTCGTCGGCTCGCTCGGCTCGGACTGGTAGATGTGCGCTCATGTTTTATAAACAAAAACACACGACACGGGGCGGGCGGGTGTTTTTGTGTGTATTCTTTCCAAGGGAGAGGGCGTGACATCGCCGCGTTTTCGTGCACATGTTTTTGGGTGAGAAGTCTGAGGATGCGTGCTACAATTCTTCGCAGCATACTGTGTTGTGATTTTTCCGCCCTTTCGATGTAGCTGCTGATTGTGCTGATCAACTCACTTTTCATATTCAGCACAAGAATTTTGTCTCAAAGAAGGATTTTGTGTTCATTCACAGTCCAGGTAGACAAAGTCTATGTGTTTTGTTATTATTTTGCCACTCGTTTGCACCTTATCATTGTTGTGTACTGAAATGTGCGTCTCTTTAACTGGTCTTTTCAATAAGCCTATACAAAAGTAATATGCGTTCCAATGATTTAAATCAAAAACCTACTCTTAAGAAAAAATATGAATAGGCTACTTCAGGCTTGTTACTCTGGCTGTTTAAACGCTTTATCTGAAATCTTCATTGATGACAGTTGTTATTTACAGCACATGTAATTAGTTGGGCTTTGAAGGGTTTAGCCTATAACGCTTATGTTTATTAATCAAATCAAACAAAACGTGTTGTCATATCTATATCTCAGCCAGACATTTCTCTGGGTTCAGTTGCATGCAGCAGTTGCTCAATCCAGAGGATTATCCTGTGCGTTCTGGAGTAATGATTAGATAAGTCATCGTGACTCGGTCCACTTTAGAAATGCGCTCAGTTGCTAGGGAGAGCCTCGGCCTATCGGCAATTGAGACCGCTGAGAGACATTCGGTTATTTCTTTCGAATCAATCCAGTGTATTTCTTTTTTTCTTTGCTTGATCAGCCAATGGAGAAAGAAGAGGTGGTGGATAATATTCAAGACAAATCTGTTCCTATTATTTTTCCTCCACCACGCGGAATCGCCAGTAACTGGAGCCTTCTATCTCCCTCGCTGGAGCGGTTCCCGCGGCCGCCTCTCTCTTTCAACTCCGCGTGCACTTCCCTTCCCGCCACTTCTTCTGCGCACGTGCTGCAGACCAAGGTGAAGACAGTCGCGCAGCGGAGGCAGCGAGGGAGGGAGAGGTGTAGGGAACAGGCGAACGCAGATGTCCAGGCAAGGCAGGAGCCAACTGGACAACTTCTATGCCAAGTTTCACTCAAACCCAGGGTCCCGGGCAGGGGGGCGGAGGTGTCCCAGTCCTGGTCCCCGTCTCGTTCCGCTGCGCCGGACTCCAGCAGCGGTGAAGACAACAGGGAGGACGAGGTGCCGGAGGTGCAAGGGGTGCAAGTCAGGCTAGAGATCCACAGCGTCCCGGCTGAGGCTCAACGGGAGCTGGTGGCGGGTCCCCAGCAGGGAGATATGGGGAAAGCAGCGGCGAGAGAGAGAAGCGACGGCCCCCCAGGCACTGGCCTGGGGGGCCGCGGGGGGCCACGGGGGCTAGGAGAGGGAGCCTGCCTGGAGAGTCTCCTGCCGGACAACAAGCCAAGCAGTAGAAAGCATGATCCACTCACACCTCCTCCTCTTCCACTGCTGTCCATTTCTCCTTCCTCTTGCACCACCCCAGTGACCTTAAACGCCCCCTCTTCTTCTTCTTCTTCTTCTTCTTCTTCTTCTTCTTCTTCTTCCTCATCGACACCGCCAGCAACATCGTCCTCGTCTTCCTCCAGACACTGGGCACCGCCCAAGGGCTTCTGGAGAGTCGCTCGCCCCGAGACGTTGCTTCTAAACGGGCTTGTCCCTCGCCACGCACCCACGCCACCCCCCGTACCGCTGAGGGACCACGCGCAAAAAACGGAAGCAACGGGGGAGGGTGCGCTGCCGTCGGTGGTCGAACCTCAGAGGAGGCCGAAGCCGGCCGAGGCGGAGGCGGCGAGCGTCGCAGACCCCTCGAAATTCAAACACTCGGACAGCCTGGAGTGCTACTTGGACAAGTACGAGCAGAAACATGGGGAGGCGGGGGGCCGGGGGAGGACCAGCAGCCTGGACAGCCTCTCCTCGTCGCACAGCGAGCCGGCGGCATGCGTCCGAGAGCGGGCGGAGGTCAAGCCCCGGGCCTGTGGGAGGTCAAAGGTCAGACGGCGGCGGAGCAACAAGGAGGAGAGCGAGCAGGGCAGCCGAGAGAGTGCCAGCCACACGGAGGCAGATGGTAAAGGTGAGGCTGTCTGTCTGTCTGTATCTGTCTGTCTGGCTGCATCTGACTGTCTGTCTGTCTTCGTATGTCTATATCTATCTGTCTGTCTGTCTGTTTGTCTGCCTGTATCTGTCTGTCCAAAGAAATCACGACTAATACTAAACCAATGACTTTGTCCGTACTCCTTCAAGCCTTTAAATATTCCTAATGAACTTTTGCTAATGCTAATGCTACTCTCCAGTGGAGTCGCTGGCAGCACAAACACTTTGCTCTCCATGGTGCTGAAGTTATACTGGAGCACAAACTCACTCCAGATCGATTTCAAACACGGTAGAGTGTTTGATTGGTGCACAATGTAGTGTATCTCTGTCATCTGCTTCATGCTTCCATTAATACTTGGTGTGTGTGTGTGTGTGTGTGTCAGGGGGAAGCCCATGAGCATATACCCTGCGTGTGTGTGTGTGTGTGTGTGTGTGTGTGTGTGTGTGTGCGTGTGCCATGCAGCAGGATAAAAGATGACCAGTCCTCTCCTCTGATCAGATAGGCTGAACGCCTCTATGGCTCTGGGAAATCTGCCTCTGTTCTTGTGCTATTGGTTGCATAACATAACATACATATATGATCAAAATGCATCCATCTTGTTTTGTGTCACGTTGCGGTATGATTTGTTACATGCACAAAGCCATTGTAATCCATGAAAATCTGTTCAGTTAAAAACTAAAATGCCACTTATTTTGAGAATTCAAATGCTTTTTTGGGTATCATTCATTTGTTCTAAACAAGAAAAATCCATCACATCCCATCATACAAATTACTGAAAATAAATAACAAAAGATGTTGTGTGTTACTGTTCAGGCGGCTATGAGTCCCTGGAAAATGATTCTGACTCGACCACTCTCTCCCAGGAGTCTGAGCCCAACCCAAGGTAAGCAAGCCAACATATTGCATAAACATGTATGTTTTCATTCACGCTCATTCTAAAATGAGACACGGGATATTAACGCGGTCATTGGCACAGAGTGTCAGTCAATATTCATTTTCAATCAGTCACCAACTGCCGTACCAATTACGTCATAATTACGTCACTTGTTCCTGCTTCAAACTGTTCCTATACATGGCCGTTTGTCTCTTGGGGTTCACACACCCATAGCCACAAGGCTATCCTGACCCGCTAGTTTGTCGTTGTATTTTCTATTTTCTTAAATGCCACCATGCCGGCATTGACAAACTGCCATCCGCAGAAAGGTGATAACACGTTCCTGCTCCTGGCCACGCGGGAGAGAAGGAACGACATGCAGTCCATTGCAAGGATTATCCACATGACCGGTATCATGCTATCTTTATCACTGGGCCAAAGGGGATAACGATGAAAACACTCAGCGACGCACAATGCAGAGAGGCTTAGCCTGCACTTGGCGTTAAGGATGGACAGATGGATGAATGGCTGAATGGATGAATGACATCCCTCCTCTGATGCTCAGCACCAATGCCATGTCCTGCAGTCAATCTGCCTGACATTACGTAAGATGGCTTAGGAAGAGGCAGCTCAATGCTCAATGCCCGGTCCAGCCAAGGGGCGTATGGGTTCTCTAGATGTGTCCCCGGCCCAAATCCAATTTGTACGTGTAAATACATTTTTAAAATGTCATTGGCAATCCGACGCCGCTACATGAGTTGAATAACATGAGTATAACAATGATATGTAGCACAATGTGTATGTTGTGGAAGGTCTTACTTGTCTCTGTTCTTCCTCTCTCCTCTCTCTCTCTCTCTCTCTCTCTCGCCCTCACCCTCCCCCCCCTCTCTCTGTCTCTCTCTCCCTTTCTCCCTTTCTCGTTCTCTCTGTCTTGCTTCCACATCTGCAGCCTACTCTTTGCATTCCCCGATGATCTTCCCCTGAGTCCGAGGCACGAGCAAGCCAAGCGTCTCCTGGAGCGAGCCCGCCTGAAAGCGCGCTGTAACAACGGCGATCGCCCCCCGAGACACGCTCTCTCCGATCAGAGAGGCAACGCGTGAGTCCGCAATTGTCTGCTAGCCGCCGTGACTGGCTACGATCGGTGTAACACATGACATGACTTTTGACTTGGACACTGGTGGTCTGTAGTACATTCCGTCATGTTGCTTGCATATGTGTGTATGAGTTCCGTTTAAGTGTCCTTCTGTAGACTTTCTATAAGATACTTTGGCTCATGGTTTTGAAGTTTGATGGACCCAAGGAAAAGAAAATGTCACAAAGAAAGTATAGTTATACTTTGGAATTACTTAGGAATGTTAGTTTCATTCCTCTTATATAATCACATTTACGTCACACATTTCTCTCTCCATTGCAGTATTTTCTTCCTCTCTGAAACCGCCTTACGTCAGTGAGAGAAGAATTCACGGCAGCCGGTATTCAGGACACATAAATGGATGAATCATTGTGTCTGCAGTTGTGTCTCATTACAGCCAGGGATTACCACATAACATGGGCTGCAACTTTTAAACATCTCTATAATTTGAATATATTTGAAAGAATGTTTACGTCAAGAAGAAGAATTCAAACAAAGATCACATTTTGGTCACATTAATATTCAAACTTTATTTTGAAACAGGAAGCAGCAAGATGTCCCAGCCAATCCACCACCTCAGCAACAACAACAACAACAACAGCAGCAGCAGCAGCAGCAGTGTATCATTCAAACCAAAGAGGAAGTGTCCACTCCACCCACATCTGGTCCACTTCTCATCCCAGAGGAACCCAAAGTCTCCTCCCTGGGCGAACAAGGAGCTCGCTCCAGGCGCTACGGCTGCTCCCCCACCAGGGTGCGCTTCGAGGACGAATCCGAGAAGGAGGCCGAGTCCCGCTACCTGGACCGCATGCAGGAGCACAGCCGCTCGGGGAATGGCTCGGAAAGGGGGCGGGGCCACAGAAGCACCTCCACGCCTGCGTCTCAGAGGAGGCAGGAGGAAGTGATGAGCACCAGTGCTAGCGGTGTCTCCGTCACCACCACCACCACAGTGATCAAAGAGATCATCGTGGTGGTGAAGAAATGTGAGGCCTGTGGCTCCATAGTCAGGGAAACTCCGTCGGTGGCTTCAGATGCTCTCCTGCCTCCCCCGCCACCACCACCACCACCATCACCACCACCACCACCACCACCACCACCATCAGCACAACAGCAGCCCGCCAGCTCAGCCGAGGACGTACGGGGCAAAGGGGTTCCTCGCCCGGGACCCCAGGCTAAAAATGAAGCGAGCACTCGTTCCAAGCAGCCTCTGACGGTCACCTTCGCTGGGGCGTTTGTGTTTGGAGAGAACAAGGAGAGAGGCAGCGGCTGGAGGAGCTCAGGGTTCGGCAAGCTGAGGAGGAGGAGCCTGAAAGGGCAGAGCCGCCTGGAGTCTGGCCACGGACCCTACGGTCCCTCGTGGGCGCAGCGACGCAACTCTAACCCCAGGAACAGGAACCAGGTGGGCAGTGCCGTGTCCCTCGCCCCCGGGAGCCCCGTTGATCTGGAGCACCATATCTGCGAGGCCCCCGGGGGCCCGAGTGAGGCATCGAGGCCCCCCTTGCCCATCAAGTCGGCCCTGAAGAACCGCACTCCAGTCGGTCAGTCCCAGGTTCAGTCCCAAACCAGCACGAATCAGGTGGGTGCTGAGCACTGCGGCTCCCAGCATGCAGACCTCCTGGAATCTCCAGAGACTAGGAGGGAGGGCCCTCTTACACAGGGGACCCCCACTGCAGTCGGCCTGGTGCCCTGTATCAGACCCTCCAGCCTCAAGTACTCCACAGCCAGGCTCACTCCCGACCTGCCGCCTGCTGAACTCTGGGACGCCACTCCAGATGGACCAGGTGTGTTTATTAGTATAACCATGAATCAATATGCATAACATATTGTCTGGCCCATGTTGAGAGCCTGAAAAAATGGTGGACAGGGACTTCATTGTCCTTTAAAGGAAATGATATCGTAAAACAAACTGGTAAATAATACAAATTACAAATTCAGCTCAGGTTCTAAAAAGTCTAAATCTGAGTGAAATACAAATTTTCTAAAGATATGGTTTATATCAGATTCCCAACTGGAAACTGTAATCAATAGCTTTAACTTTTAAAGACCAGTTCAGGCCATAGATTTGAACCACTCTGCAAAAGCTTTGTTACCTCTTAGTCTTATATGTTTTATTAGAATATACAGCAGCCCTTGGCTGGATCAAAGTGGTCCAAATCAATCCCTACAATAGTGAATTTGCAGACATATTCTTTTTCTGGTCAGTGCCGTGTACAAGATTTAAAGAATTCTGTAATCAGTTCGGCAAAACCAGAAGAGTCAATATATATAGTAGTCTATAACAAAAAGAGAGATAGAAAAGAAAGTGTATAAAAGTAATCTGGCCCTATCTCGAGCAGAGGACCTCCGAGCGGAGCTGCTGAGGGCGGAGCATCTGAAGGCTGAGGCCCAATGGAAGGACATTGTGGACACGCCACGGTGAGTCTGGACCAATAGGATTCTGTTGTGGCCCCCTCTAAATGATCTCCAGCTATTCTCTTACCCCAGGCTCATCCTCCAAGCAAACCAGGGAGGAGTTTTAACAGGTTTAAGCCATTTCCATTTGAAGTTATTTGTAATTTTGAATAAATGCTGCCCTCTTCTGGTAAACTTGGTTTAATTTGGCATGAAGTACAAACTACATGCTAAGCTAATGAACTATATGCTAAGTTATGAAGCTAATGGTATGCTAATAAAATAATGATATGCGAATATCCTAATGCTACGCTAATACTTGTAATGCTAAGAATTGTATCAGTTGTCATTGTTAGTTCTATCTACTCAATGTGATCTTGTATTATCATTTAGATTAGTATGTGCGTGGTGTGCAAGTGTCTCCGTGTACCTAAGCACTTAATTTGATCTAACGTCAATAAAGAAAAACATTCCATCCTGCATGTTTGTAGCAAAGCGATGGCGGAGCGCGACGGTCGCTCCAAACTCTCCCTGCGGCGCTTCTTCTCCTCCATCGGTCTGAACAGCGTGGGGAAGCTGGTGAAGGGCAGCCGGTCCAGCAGCATGGAGCAGCTCAGCCTGCCTGTGGGCCCCCAGGGGGCCAGCTCCATCTCTCCCAGCCCCACGCACCAGCGCCAGCCCCCCGTCCGCATCCAGAGGACCCCCTCACTGCAGAGCCTGCACACGGTGGGGGGAGACCGCATGGGTGTGTGTGTGTGTGTGTGTGTGTGTGTGTGTGTGTGCGTCTGTGTGTGTGTGTCTCTGTGTGTGGCTGTTGTAGTCTCAGTCGATTTGTATTTAAGTTGTATTGTTGAATTGTTTGAATGTAGAGTAAATATGTTTGATTGTAGAGTAAATATTGATTTAGATCGATTTTTTGTTGTTTCTGTCTATGATTTGAAACCTGAATGTCTGCAATATTATTATTATATTTATATTTTTTATATATATATTATATTTGAATATGCTTTTAACCTTACATTTCTTTCATAAACTTTAAACATAAAAGTTTAAAGTTTCTTTAAACTTACATGTTACTTTAGAAATTAGTATTTTTCTTATTGATACTTTATTAAATCGATGTATCCCTTTTACAAATGACTAATTTGGCATACAAAATGTATATTTTACTCTCATATCAATAGTCTCGTTACCTAGGGTGTGCTGCTGTCAGAGGATTATTTACGGATTATTAGAGGAATTATTCCCATCGCATGGGTTAAGCATATGGGTTGATGTAATACCAATGTTCTGCCACTAGGTGTTGCCATTGGCCCAGCTGCGTAAGGCCTCCTCTGTGCAGAGTCTCGAGAGAAGAACTGAACGGTCGACTATACTGGGAGAGGTGCAGATACCATATGGCCTGGCACCCAGGTACAACACTTCAACCACACACTTATGCAAAATGGAAACATTTAAATACATTGTATTAACGTCATTACTTTTGTTCCAACAGTCCTGTGAGTCCCCCGGTTGAGCTGCATGGTGGTCTGAGCGCAGAGGACGCTGCGCCAGTCACATCCAGAATCGTGCGTCCCATCGGTAAGGTGACCCAGGCCTTCCATGACGGGACCCTCCTTCTGGAACTCACCAGACCCCCCAACGAGCCCTTCGGTTTCGTCATCTCCAGAGGCAAAGGCCGAGCCGACACAGGTCATCTTTTGTATTCTGGTTCTGTTCATAGCTATAGTAAATATTCCCCACGGTCATTGTTATAGTTGTATTTTCATCTGGGATAGTATGTGTACTGTAGTATGAATGTGCAATCATCACCGTCAGGGTACAGCCAAAAGACACATAAAACCACATAAGAAATACCCTCAGGTTATACAATAATATAATCATAATAACAACGTTACACAAATAAAGTTGTTGAGTCATCAGATTGCTTTTGCATGAGTCCATAAAGTGTGACTGATTAATAATAATAATAATAATCCATAATAATCCATAATAATAATTGTGTGGCATTAATCTTTTTCTTGCCATCATCTTTTTCCACAAAAAAAAAATGTGACTGCTTTCTCATCCACTCTCCCATGTACCCCTTTTCTCTCTCTCATGTCTCCTTCTTCCTCCCGTTTATTGCTCACTATCCGGACCCCCACCCCTCTAAAGGAGTGTATATCGAGAAGGTGAGCAGCAGTGGTGGCGACAGCCCCTACGCGGGGCGCCTGGGCGTGGGCGACGAGATCCTGCAGGTGAACGGCGAGCCGGTGGCGGGGCTGACCCTGGACCAGGTGACCCGCCTCATGACCCGGGGCGAGAGCACCGCCTGCCTGCGCATCAGGCCCCGCCACCGCGGCCCGCCACTCAAACCCAAACCCACGGCGGGACACGTCCCGTAGACGCGAAGGATGACACAGGGATGACTCTCGTAGTCATGGGACAGGGGCGGGGTTGTGTCTGGGGGCTGGGGTGGCACATCCCCCCCCTCCCCAACCCAGATGTTCCACCCCTACTAAATCTGGCAGTTGATATGATTTTAACTTGTCAATCAAAACCTAGGAGTGAGACCGGCAGAATCTTGGATAACTGGTTCCCCCCTTTGTTATTCTGTGCCACCATCCCTGCTAAATGAGTGTGGACACGCCGCTGTCCTGGGACAAGATGATTGAATTTGGGTATTGGGTGATTCTTTGGGTTTTTATGATAATACAGTGAGATTCTTATGGTTTTTATAGAATTCATGGAAAGTGTGCAGAGTGACTGAGTGACGTGTATAGCTGTAAATAAAAATGTGTTTTATCTCTCTGGGTAAATAAAAATGTGTTTTGATTGCAATATTTAGCACTGAAGCACTGTGTTGGTTTGTGATTTAAATCAATGAAAAACAACGCCATTATTACTATTTACTTATTTTAACAGACACTTTTATACAAAGCCACTTACAGTGAATTCAGATAGCAGCTATAGGGGTTAGGCATCTTGCTCAAGGATATCTATGCAGGTAGGCTGTGGACATTGGGGATCAAACCCAGGACCCTAACCTAACCTGCCCCCAATGCATGCACTTCCCAATAATGTGACAGGAAGCAGGACTCGTGAGGAGAGGATGAGGCTCTAACCAGACTTCTGTGTGTGTGTGTGTTACTTCCACTGATACTTATAATAGTCCATAATAGTTCCTTCCATATAACTCTTTTTATGTTTTATTCATATTCCGTTGCACAACTTAAAATGAAAGGAAATCCAGACAATATTCTGCATGTTTGCACTCTACAGCGCCCACTCTTATTACTTTTATTGTTGCAGTATATCAAATGGTTACAAAACACAACTACATTGTTGTTGTTGTTGTTAATAAATAACTGTTTACACAATAACAAAGATTATTTAAAAAAAACATGTTATTTTCACAGTGCCTCTGGTCTTATGATCGCTGGATAAATAATATGTAAGAACATTTTCAGTAAATATATATATATATATAGAACACAACAGCACAGTAATATCCACACACACACACACACACACACACACACACGCACCCGGACACCACATTTCCCGTAGGCCTTGACATGTGTAGTTTCACTTTATGTGCAACTACACAAATTAAAATGTTTGCTTTTGTTCAAAAAGGGAAAATCACAACCGTTTTTCTACGATTAATTTGCACAAAAAACAAATACACAAAGAGTAAAAATCAGATACGTGTTCATTTACTCAGCAAACAGTGGTGAAGAAACCACGTAGACCGAAATTGGACTCCGACAAATCTGGGCACGATTGTTAGTTTCGATTTCCCTTGTTACCACACAGGATGTAGAGAAGCCGCGTCGTGACTAAACCCGTTTGAAGATCGCGTGTGGTCGTGAGCTGGGATGAGCGGTCGTGAGGCGCGAGTGTTTTCTCATCAAGATATATATAGGCTGTTTATCTATCGATCTATCTATCTAGGCTATAGGCTATCTATCTATCTATAGGTAGGCCTATACATAGGCTATACAGTAGCCTAGGCCCTTCTATATCTATCTTTTATTCGTTTGATAACCTGAATGGCTATTAGGTAATCTGAAGACACTTGTGTGGTCTCAACTAATCTTAAAGTTAAATGTAGGCTATATATTTATCCAACAAGCGGACTGATATCCATCCGTGATTAGGCCCCTGTACCTGCAGCCGTTCAGCGTGATCCTGAGAGTTCTGTGATACCGACTCACCGTTGATCTTCCCAGCGCTTTATCTGATGCTGCAGGGCCGATACGCATTTATCTTTTTAAACCATGTCTCCCATGGCAGACCCTGGGGATTAGCGGGCCCGGTCCCAATCTTATCGACTCCAGCCATACAAGCACAAACCAATATTCGTTTTTTCTTAATTATTTTGACATCTCAGCTATAGGTCTATTTTTCTATTTTATTTCAATTATAATTTTGAAAGTAATTTTGGTCCGCCATTAGCTGGGACTATTAGAATAATAATAGGTATAATATACACACTGCCATGATGCCATAGGGCAATAATTAGATCCATATTACGTTCACTGTTGTTGACCTAGCCTATATGTGCCTATACTGTTCAATAGGCTGCTGCGCGTTCTCTTCCATCCTTTAGTATTCAGTGATGACCGACCCTTTGTCATCAGTGGAGGCTTAAGCAAGAGCTTGTCGTTGAAAAAAAAAACAAAAAAAAACAATAGGCCAAAAAGCTTAACCTTTGCTATTGTTTCTATCATCAAAAAGAATTAAAAACACCTCAACCACCCGTTACAGGCCCTGCTGGTCGTGGCTGCGCTGCGCCGTTTCGCTTCCGTATCGTTTTTTTTTTTGCCCTCCACGAGCTCGTATAGCCCACGAAGAGCCAAATAATAATGAATCATTTCATAAATAATGGGTTCAGGGGCTTATCGGGCAACGAAGAGGCCGCTGCAGCGCTGCTTATCTCGGCCGGCCACATTGCGGCCTGTGTTCCGCTCCCCATACTGATGCAGCGAGGAATAACTCAGACCTGACTTCCAGTTCCACACACACACACACACACACACACACACACACACACTGTTCCACAACTGGCACGGAGAGAGAGAGAGAAAAAAAAAACTCAGATATGGATGACCCACTCACAAAATGGCTCCACTTACACAGTAACGTCAACAACACGGCAGGAACGGTAAGTGCAAAACAACATATTTCTCTTATTTTGTAGCGCCGAGGGGAGGGGGGTAGGGGGCTTTTATTTTCTTATGAATATGCCTACATTTAATTCGTATTATGTGAGATTTTTTTTCCCGTTCTGTTATTGTCCGATCGGACGGATTTCACTGTGGGATATAACGGCTAAAGGCCTGTTATAGGATTCCCTGTATTAAAACGCGGTTGTGTAGGCCTATTTCCACATGTCTGTTTTGATGTCCTATTTTCTTGTAATAATATTGAGATATCAGGCCGAAATAGGAACGAATTCGATGTTAATGTGTGTTTATATTAGATACTATTATATAGGCTATGATTAGCCAACCTTTTGATGTTCTCTGAAACACCATCACAACCAGGCCTTGACCTAACAATAAAGCTAAAAAATATACAAATACATATACAAATATATTTTAATCTTGTCCGCAGATATGGACCTCCAAGGCAATACAAAGCTGTGTTATTTCAGGTTTTAGAACCACTAGTTCCAGGGTTTAGGCTAACGGATAACAGTATATTTCGACCGAGAACGCAAATGATTGTATTATATCAGTGTTACATTATTGTAGACAATAGCCATTTTTTTGTTGGTAAATACTACGACAGAGTAACATTAATGCTCCCAGTGAGAGAGTCCTATAAAAAAAAACGTCCAGTAGGATATTCCAGTAGGCTGCAGGCCGACGTTCACCAGCCAGAAACGTTCGTTTTTCTCAAAGTCCGGATAAACATTTATAGCCCAAACAGTTCAATAGATTCAATCATTATAGGCTATTGGTAACACTGGAGTATAAATAGGGCGAATTGAGTGAAAATGCTTCGGCAGTTGTAGCCTGCTATTGTAGGCCTGTATTTGCCTAACACTAATAAATAGGTTATAGACTCGTCCTCATAACATTATCAATTTGTGGCTTTCTGTTGAACTTTAAGGGGGGGGGGGGGGTCA
>OOFB01015290.1:24736-36371 GCA_900323305.1 Trachyrincus murrayi | reverse complement strand
GGGGTTTTTTTTTTTTTGGGGGGGGGAAAGGGGGGGGGGGGGGGGGGCCCCCCAAAAGGGGGGGGGGGGGGGGGGGGGGGGGGGGGGGGGGGGGGGGGGGGGGGGGAGATAGAGATCTTGAACAGCACGTCTCCTGGATTAAGAGTTGCTCCGGTGGAACAATTTGCTCGCTTTTTGTTTGGGCCGATAGAATGCTTTCTCTGGCCCCATTTTAAATACCGAGGAGAATGATTACTTCTAAAGTAATAACAAGGTTAGGTACCGCGTCATGCACCCTGTACTCCTCAAGGCACCATCCAAAACACTGCAAGAGTGAGGAAAATGGGGAAAATAATAAGCTCTAAAGAACCTGCTGAATTTGACTGAACACTCCATTTCGTCTCTGCTTTCAGCTTAGCAGTTTGAGCTGAGCGAAAAGTTTTAGCATCTGCTGTAAAAAGCATTCGCAGGAGAATTGTGGAGATCTAGACTTGTCAGGTATGCACACACTGGCGTCAAGTGCACATTTACACCATGAACTCCACAATTACCTCCTATTTGAAGGCAATTATCCGCACTCACTTACCCTTGAGAAAACACCCCTCCCTGTGTGTGAGAATGATATTTCCGCCCTGAGTCATGTCTGTGAAAATCACCGGTGAGTTTCCTGGTAAAACTGTCAAAGTCGAAGGTTGAAAAATGTCCCCAGGACAAAAATTATAATTCCCTTTACCTGTGATAGCCAAAAATAAGTTTCATGTTAATGTCTTCAACAGACTTCGACATGGGGTTGTAGCAGGGTGCTAGAAAAAAAAGACCAAAATATACCCAATGCAGGACGCTCTCTCTCTCTCTGTCTTAGATTGACTCAGGATTAACTAAACTATCGCCTTAATGTGAGGCACAATCAGCTGTTGTGATAACGAGGGACACAACACAATGTTGGACAAAGCGACAAACCATGGACACAAAAACACAAATTTATTATACTTTTTTTAATGTAATGACAACACAATTGTAAATGAACAATCCTTTGTCACTGCCATAATAAAGTCCTTTACAATTGGCACATTAAACTTTAAAAAATAAAGGTTTCCTTACGTTGAAGGTCTTTGAACTGTGAACTATTCCCTATTCCAATAGTGAGCTGTGAAAGCGATGGTTTAACCCCCAATAGTAATCACAGGTAGGCCTACTTCTTGGCAGGGAGCCAACAGACAAGGTAACACACAAGGACGCGTAGCAGTGTTTCCTGAAAAAGACAACATCTTAGACGGAGATAGGACAGGGAAACATACTGTACGTCAAAACAAGAATGTCACAAACAAAAAACACCGAAGGAAAACAAACCCGCGGGACTGAATGAGGCACTAATCTGGCCCCTGTAACTTTTAAAAGATGGAGGATGACGCAGGTGTGACACGAGCCGGTAGACGTCTGGCGACATAGAGAGCACCTCTGAAGAGGCCGTCGCCCCTGGGGGCAACTCGCACATTTCAGGAAAGCGTTTAGCGTGTGCCGCTGTTCACGTGCCCAAACAGGCCGTCGATTCTATCTAGAAGCTCCGCTCTATCTCCCCCCCGGAGCTCGTCTGCAACTCCTGGGTAGGACAAAGGACGGAAGGATGGGTGGGTGGGTGGGTGGGTGGGCTCCCTTTGAAGTGGGAGAAACAAGGCAAGGCTCCTTGACTTTTTCGAAAGTCTCGTTATTTTAGTTCCAGTACCTCAAGGTAGCCCTCAAGGCTTTCTCTTGTTTTGTTTGTTTTAGCTAAAGCGTTAAATGAATGTGCATACTGTTGAGAGTAGCGGCTTTGCTCTGATGAAAACACCTCGATTATGGAACAAATAAAAATAGAAAACAGGTGGAGGGCGTGTTTGAATTTAATAAAATTGCATTGAAGCAGATGGTTAGTAACAGCCACCACCACGCCCTTTTCATTAAAGGAACAACAGACAGCTTTCTGGGCCACGTCAGAGTAGATATGCGCCCACAACCACGGGGGCAGAAAGCAACAGACAGACAACCGTCAAAGATGACAAGGATTTTGTTGTGCAATTAACTGCACTAATCGCAAAACCCGGGGATGGAAAATGTTTACCACACCACGGGATTCACATCCCTTTAATAGAAACAGGACAGTTGAGGATCCAAGTCTTTAAAAGGGCAGATTGGAGTCGTAATAATAATCCAAAAGGCAGCGGCCACTTCCAACACAAAACTCGGATCATGTGTCACAGTACAACTGAATAGTTTGAACATGGCCACACAGTACAAAATTTCTTTAGTATATACACAAGGCCTTTCTATCAGATATGTGTCCTATCAATGTGTCTGTTCAATTTCTCCTCTGACGTATTTTTGATCGCACAAACACATTGCTCACACAAATCTGCCATTGTAACGTTCTGTATCAACACGCTGTATGCGATGCACAGCAACATGTTGTAACGTTACCCATCAACACGCTGTATGCGATGCACAGCAACATGTTGTAACGTTACCCATCAACACGTTGTATGCGATGCACAGCAACATGTTGTAACGTTACCCATCAACACGTTGCACAGCAATTTTGCTTGCGTTTGAAAAGCGGTATAAATGCACGGCTAGCGAACGCACCTCAACACTCAGTTCACCCAGCATTGTTGTTTAGAAAGCGGCCCTCACGCTAGACGCTGACGCTGTTGCCACGCCTCTGATTCCGGAACGCCAGCATGTAAAAGAAGACGCAGGGGCGGATTTCGCCGGCTGTGTTTGGTTCAGTGTAAAAAAGCAACGCCCGCATAACGACGGATCTTCTTTACGCCAATATGGCGGGATCTCTGTATAAACGGGGCTAGTGATGTTAGGATGACGCTAGCAAACAAACAAAATTAGCTACGTTACGTTAATATGCACAAGAAAGACAAACCTACACAGTCACCTCTGGAACTAGCGTTTTATCATTCCATCATGCTTCAGGGTTTACAAGGAAAACTGCAATACATTACTGTTTATACGTTGATTATAATACCAACCATGTTTGTAAACAGGAAATATGTCTATAATGCAACTAAATGTACCAAAACGAAATAGATAAATAGATTAAATGAGCAGTTAATGCAATGACATGGTGTTCTGCACTTGGTGTTTTCAACATAACCTTTATTCCCAATGACGGTTTCTTCGACATGACACATCTGAGGAAATGTGGATAATTGTATGTCATGACACACTGACAACCATACACAAGACAGATGGTTGATGGATGGCTATACCTAGACAAATAGATAGTTAGATACATCGATTTGTCTTGAGAGTGTAGTGTTTGTAGTGGCAGATTGATTGTATGTAGTATAATGTATAAGCAGCATGAGGCAGCGTGCGTTATCATATGTAACCTAAGTGTCCTTTTAGGAGCTTGAAATGTTGAACTTGCTGTCCAAACAGTATTATACTTAGTATATACTTTTTCAATGTATACCGGGGACCACTGCATTGATTTTTTTTTATAGTATCGAGGGGTAGCATAGCAACACTGAACACACACACACACACACACACACACACATATATAGACATCCACACCTATAGACACCTATAGAGAAAAAGGTGGAAAAGGCTGAATGTTTGAGGAACCAGGAACCATGTGCTCCATGTGTTGCTGCCAGGAGGCTTGAACGACATACACAGCCTGAAGCAGACAGCAGCAACACCATCCACAACAACAACAACAACAACAACAAAGGGCCACATAAGCTCACTGCCGCTTCAAGTCGTGGCCAAGAGAAAGTACCAGCCAACCATTAACCAGGTTGCATATGAATGCGAGGGACTGGCAATTACACTCTTTGTGCTGCATGATTGCTCTTGGCAGGGCTTGGCGTCTACATCCAACTGTGATGATGATGATCATCATCATCATGTGTACTTTGGAGGAATAATAATTGTGTTCCTGGTGTGGCGACCGATGCCGACGTGTCGTTAATTGAATATTGGGGGATGTTCTGTGCGAGTTGGTCCATGCATTGGACTGCGGTCCCACAGCAAGCATCTTCAGTCTTAAGCCCAAAGCACACGGAGTGCGAGTTTCGCTTTGTATTTGTCGTGAAATATGATGGTGTTGTTTTAACAGGGGCCAAGCACCGCACAGCGTGAATGTACACGGGGCTGTATTTTCTCGCTTGCTTTGTTCAGGACATTATCATGCGTCTGTCCCGACATGGCTGTGGGCTTTGGGCTTTAGACGTGCTTCTGGCTTCTGGGCTTGGTGTGACTGCCTGCTTGTGTTCTGGTAAGACTTTTACTAGGGTGGACTTTAAAGATATACTGAAACAGTTTAAAGAATTCGCCTTGACAAGGTGGAAGAAACAGAACAAAAAACACCCGAATTCTTTTAGGGATAAAATGCCCACCACATAATATTTATTTTAAAACTGTGGGTCTTTGATTCATCTGTTCTTTGTGCATCTTTGTAATAATAATACTAATAATAATAATAATCATCACAACAGCAATAGCAATAATAATATTTTTGCTATGTGGCCTTGCTTCACTCTTTCTTATCTGTCTCATGACCTTTGAAAGCGCTGGTCTTATCACAGAAATGCTACAACAATGTTCGAAAAATGCCATGGTGGAAATACCTCCAGCTGGTGTCAGCAGACAACCATCAGCCCACAGCGATGCATCGTCTGCTGGGCACGTCCTTCACCCGCATCAGCCTGTACATCTCTCATCACCAGTACTGTACAGTAGCCATGTGAAGGCATGAGGAACAGAGGGGGAGGAAGGAAGGAAGGATAGATAGAGAGAGAGAGAGAGAGAGAGAGAGAGGGCTGTGCTAGACTGACGAAGCCTAGCTGTCTGCACCTACCTGGGAAACACCCTTTCTTCTGTTGTTTTTTTGTTTTCTTTTTCCTTCGGGGAAACCAGTTTGAGTCAGTTTATCTGTCAGTGGCTGGCGTTCTCAAACAACCGATTGGGTCTGAATAGGCCTGATTTCTCATGGAGGCCCCCCCCCGCCCCCCCACCTTTCATGTTGTCTTCAAACCGTGTTGTTTTTCTGTTTGTCTGTCATCCGCGAGGGTCCAGTACATCGAATGAGGGCGATGTCGAATCATCTCAAACACATCCATCTGTCTGCACTTTGTGGCCGCAGCCTCCTGTTCACTTTAACGCTTGGTTTGCTAGCGGCTAGCGGGTAGAGGACCTCGTGAATTACATTGTTGAGAGTCTTGGCAATTCTCAAACTACTTTGGGAAATATGATCATGTCATTTCTGTTGTCTTTGTTTTCTTTATTTACCATAACCATGAAGTCATGGTTCATGATCTTTTGATCATGAACCATGACTTCATGGTTATGTCTTGCAATCAGAAGTGTGTGTGTGTGTGCGTGTGTGTGTGTGTGTGTGTGAATGTTTGCCGGGTACACTATAATAAATGTTTTTGTTTTTTTCCTTGTGTTCTTCGGTGCATTCTTTATATTTATTCTTCATGTATATATATATATATATATATATTAGAAAAAAAGTGACAGCCACAAACAGGCAAGGTAAAAAATATAAAATGTAGATCCTGGTTCTGCCCTAAGCGCTACAGCTCCCCGGAGGGGTTTCAACAACAGCGTGAGGAGATGCAGAGATGGAAGGAGAGACAAGGATGAGTGGAGAATGTACCTCCACCACCTGCTACCAGCAGCGACAAGTACAGGGTTTGGAGAGCCACTGAGAGAGAGAGAGAGAGAGAGAGAGAGAGAGAGACCCAGACTATTCACACCAGCCTGAGAATCATCTCAGCATGAATGTAAACAAATCCTGGAAAGCAGTGGAATGTAAACTGAGAGAAGAAACCAGGAGAGTCTCAAGAGTCTGCCAGCGTAACACCGATGACCTCACCGAATACAAGGACATACAGTGACTTCAATAATCCTGAATTAGAAAAGTTTCACAAGATAAGATATTTTCCAAGTATTACATCTTGGGAGTAAAATCCAATGCAAAACCGGTTAAGGATTCTGATCGAGGCCAGCTTCTATTGTTGGAAAATGGCCCTTAATGGAACTAGTATTGATCCCAATGCCCCCGGTCTATTAACATTCTCCATCTATTCACGTTAGACCTTGATCTGGGACTTACTCCTTTTCTTCTGCTACGTCTTCAGCGGTCTGCGTTTTAAAAGGAGCTTTGAAGGAACGAAGGAACGAAGGTATGGGAGGAATGAAAACAGACAGCCTTGGTTCTTCTCAGCACGTCACCTTCAGCACTTGAAGATTGACACAGAACTGAATGACAGCGAGAGACGACCACGTCGTGTGTGTGTGTGTGTGTGTGTGCGTGTGTGTGTGTGCTTGTGTGTGCTGGAGATGGATGTTGACAACGGGACAGATGTGTTTATGCCCCTCCAACGGTTATTCTCAGAAAATGTTTGTCACGTCATCCGATTTTATATCATTTGTTTCCTGAAGCATGCAGTTGATTTCCAAGGCAACACACATTCCCCCGAAACACATGTCTTTTTCCATGTCTTACAGTTTTCACTTTGACAATCTGTCTGAGGGATAGTCAGAAATAATTGCACAGCATTTCCTAACACTGTTTGAGGAATGTAATAGGTGCTTACTCTCATGATACAGAAATATGGAATATAATATTGAAACCAGCATTGTATATAATTAATAAAGGCTATTCATGTAGGCACATTTTAAATAACAGTTGTTTGACTCTCGATAACAACATTAACCATTATAACCATAATTAACCGAATTAACCATTATCCAAAAGTGTTTCATTTACGCCGCAGAGATGTTAGCGCTCAATTGTACTGTCAAAAAAAATCCCATAATTAGGGAAAGCACAGCCTTTTTTAGCCGCGTGCGTATTCACAGACATCAAAATACCTTTGATGAGTTGATGTTCTCCTCCCCCCCCCCCCCCCCCCCCTGTCTCGTGGATGTCTGAGGTGGCGTCGAAGGGGATTTAGTGCTGTCACTTTAAGTGGGACATAAGGAAGTTGAACATGTGGACGTGGCTGAGCAGAACAACACGAGCACCTTGACAGGTCTGCTCCAATCCCTGGCCACAGCCAGCTCTCTTTGTTCACTTGCCAGGGCACTTGGGCAACACATACAGAAGGAGGAGCTGCTACACGCACGCATGCATGCACGCACACACACACGCCAGTACTAAGGCACACATAAACACAAACACACACACACGCACACACGCACGCACGCACACGACCATCTAGCTTCGGAGCCAGCAAAGGCCAATTATACGGTGCAGCCAAACTAGTGCAGCGGCATCAGTACTGGAAGGAGAGCGTTAGGTGGAGGGAGACGCTGAGGGCAGCAGTGGAGCAGTCAGCTACCGGCTGACAGGTACTTCTAGAATCTAGACTATGAGTCTGAAGTGTTTGTCTGGGCAGGTACTGTGGGTGTGTGTGTGTGTGAGAGAGAGGGAAAGTAAGTGGGTGTGAATATATGTGTTTGAGTGTACACGTTTGTGTGTGTGTGTGTGTTTGTGTGTTGGTGAATGTGTATAAGTGTTATCCACTTGAAAAACCTCCTGAAGTTTCCTGCCCTCCACTCGGTCACTAAGGTTCAGGAAACTAGGACAGCATTTTTCACCCTGCCACTGATGCGCCCTCACCTCAAACAATAATAAGTGTCACCGTGTCTGCTGGTGTAAACTACCGGCATGGGGTGTCAAACGTTCATGAATGAATGGTGCACGAGATGATTGATGGAGATTTGCATGTGGCTATTAATGCTGAGCTATTAATCCAACGTTCATTCATTTGACGGGGGAGAGTGTTTATTAATATTGATTCATTCTCGCTGCCAGACGTCGACAGATGCAGGTGATTTTAATTGTAAATTAGAAAGACCTCGCTGTTTGCTGACAACAAACCCAGCTCCATCCAACCCATGATATTAATGCGCACATTTATTAACCAGCTTAGATGGCGCAATCCTCCCGCCGTTTTTCAGATACATGTGCAGACACGCCGTGGCTTATGCACACAAACACGCGGCCTCGCCCACACATGCACTATCGCATGTACACATCATGTGTGCGCTGATGTGTACGTGTGAGGGTTTTTCTTGTGCTCACAGGCTGGAACAGATGGAGGCTTTCACAGCCATGTTTGTGGACTCGGTTAGGGTGAGGGTTCAATCAAACTTTTTTATGGGTCAGAGAAGAAGAAACAGATGGAAAGACAAACATGAAATAATACAAAATATTTTCTCTGTTTTCTCTTATTATTCTTATTATCAACCAACAAACCATATTATGTGATGGCTCGGTTTGTGAAAAAAAAAATCTACTTTAATTACATAATTACATAAATGTGTTTATTGGAACAGATGGACTAAACTTGAATGAGTCTTTAGATACCCGTACAGTTATATTTCAGTTATATTTTGCGAGCAGTCTTTTAGAGATTCATATTGCATGTTGCAGATGCAATAAGTTTTCTGAGGGTTAATCCTAACCCCCTTTTCCCCCTGTTCCTTGTTGATCGAGGTCTGATGGAAGGCAGCAAAACAAATAATAATAATAATTAATCTGTATTGTTCAACATCAGCGTACACGTACGTGATTCTGAGCCACTGAACGTGTCCTGGTGTTCAGAAGATCCAACCTGCCAATTTAACTTGATGGGTTGCCGATCATTTTCATTGTGTTTCATTTCAAGAATTTAGTTGTATACTTTGATCCTGATTATCTTACAGGGATTGCAATAGGAAAGTAAACTTGGAGTTTGGTCTACAACACCAAAGGCAAAATCTGCTACAGTTATCAACAACAAAAAAAGAAGTGTGTCCCTGGCGTGGTATACACTTTTGTCGAAGCTACGTTGAGTGAATAATTGATCAAGTAATCAACATTACTGGGATGAACATCCAAAATATCATCCTTTAATTTCCTATCAAGGATGGAAGCACCGATCCATATATCTCAAAGATGTACATCTCAAATATCAATTTTGTACAGAAAAGTCAACCGACTGAACAATTAAAGCTTTGATACAAACCATTTAAAACACGTCCTGTCTCTCTCCCTCCCCTCCGATCACGGGTTATGAGATGCACAAGTCAATACATTTCACCCCACATCTCCCCCGTGTGGAAAATAAGCCCATCCACGCACAATACAGAAGATGCTGAAAGTTGGCTGTGGTTTTTTATTTAATGTGTTTACTTACGCTGTACTTACATGGGTGTCAACAGCAACACTTGGCATGCACCGAGTGTGCACGAGTTAATAGTATGTGTCGGCTGCCAAGTGCAGAAGCCGTTCCCGCTGACGTCAACCTGTTGAGACAAAGCAAGCGAGTTATGTGCTGTGCTTTCAGGGTTCCTCCACGTGCTGCTGGAGAAACACGTGCTGTAAAGGGTCCGGGTTCTGTCCTGTGTTTAGGTGCCAGTCGAAACTATTACATCATCATTTGTCCAAAGCGACTGAATTCGGATGCATGTCGTTAAGGAAAAAGTTGGATTGAGGTGCCTTGCTCAAGGATAATGGGGTTTCAAACCCAGAACCTTTCGTCTGGGAGTCGAACCGTTCATAACCATAACCACAAGATTATATACTGCCGCAGAGATAGACAGCCACAGTGAGAGAGAATAAGATCTACATGGAAAATAGGATTATTATGCTGAGTGAATGCTTCTCGAATTCAAAACCGAAGACCCGGAGTACATATTTTATGGGAGAACTAATGATAAATAATTTAGGAAATTTAAAGACTTACAAGTTTGGATTTTGCACAAGAGTGGAAACAGTAATTCTTATATATATAAACAATATAAACACGGAATAATTAATCATGAAGGCATACTAAAGTACTTGGTTGTTCAAACAAATTAAATGATACTGTGGAAATTAAAAGTTGGAAAGTTATGAGGTTTTGCTTTAGTAGGTCTGCAGCACGTCAGGATAGAATGCGTTTCTCCGCTGTGTCTCATGCAATCTTTTCTGTTTGTGTACAAAATGTGCACAATTTGGTCAAACTAGTTGTCTGCTTTCAATCGTCCTGTTGCGTCTCACGAGTCTTTTCCCATGGACAGATGACACTTAAAAAGTCACTGACTGTTCTAATCATGCTTGTGTTTGGATGTCTCATCCCAAAGTTCACCATTTTCTATCTCTGCTCAGTAGCAAACGGTACCAGGTTTCAATGTTTTAAGGGTTTCTGTTGCCACCTTGTTTTAAAGTCAGGTTGAATGACATCATCTTCAACAGAACAAAGAACACTGAGCTTCTAATTTATAACAAAACAAACAAAAAACACTCCTAAAGACTGTTCTGTATCCTAAAGGCACAGTTTGATCTCTGCAACAACAAGATATTGATTATGTCCTTCGCCAGTTAAACTTCAGGTCTAAACTCTGTAGGAGCATCGGCTGTATATAGAACCAAACTGAATTGATCATTGTACAAATGTAGGGTCTTTAGGGACCTTTTCTTTGCACTTGGATTTTACAGCGTACGATTTACCACATTGTTGCCTTTGGGCCGAATGTATTACAGCGCCATTCTACTATAATACTGACGTCCATGCGGTGGGCCTCGGGTGTGTGTTGTCCCACCAAGCTGGGTACATATCGGATATGACGTCAGTGTTTTGTCTGTGGGGAGACTGGTCAAAAGGCTACCTCTTCCCACAGGGCAGAAATGTGTTAAAGACGAGCTCTCTTAGCTGTGCGAGGCGTCCGTGACATTGCTTTGCCCAGAGACCCGGTGTCTAGAAATGACACTCTCGTCATCGGTACCCAGTATCATCTCAGCTGGAAGGACCTGCTAATGGCTTGAGGTCTGACCTTCAAGGAGGTTAACCTTCTGTGTCCTGCCTGTTTGTGTGTACGTGCATTATGATAGTGTTGTTTGGCTCAGTGTAGAAAAGCAAAGCCAGCATAATGACGGGTCTTCTTTGCGGCATTATTTTACTTTCATCTCTCTGTTATTTCCAAACCATTTTCAACTTACCATACATGTTCTCTTTTGCATTCTCCTATTCCTCACCATCCACGCGCTGCTCTTCATTCCAATGTCTTTTTTTTTTTTACTGCCCTGTTGCCATGGTTACTGGTTTCCATCCAATCAGATAAGAGGGGTCACAAGAGGTGACGGAAGATGGTGATTCTTCGCCATTTGTCTTTGCCCCTCTCACTTAAACTCTCAATATATTATTACCTGAAGGCTTTCAATTAAACTATTGTCAGGTGTCCGCTCTAGCCCACTTCCTGCCCCCCCCCTACTCAATCTGACCCTCGATCAGTTACCGAGTCAATGTGATTTTGAACTATCTATGCAGAAACTGGAAAATGAAACTGAACATCCTATATTTATGGGTCGGGCCAGGGGAGCCGGAAATATCTGTGATTACAAATCTGCTGTGTGTTCAAAGAGGGAACGAAAGATGGTAAGAAATAAAGGGTGGATTGAATAATGGCGGGGAAAGAAATGCAGATATGAAGGTAGACACTGTGGGCATTCAAGGTGCATTAAGGGAGAGAAGAAAAGAGATTGATATACGGCGAGGCAAGCAGAAGATGAAGGTGGGATGGTGGTGTGTGTGTGTGTGTGTGTGTGTGTGTGTGTGTGTGTGTGTGTGTGTGTGTGAGAAAGACAATCAGAATGGGTTGTATTGTCAGGTAAGTTTGCACA